>CABFVX010003122.1:0-46366 GCA_902151425.1 Timema shepardi
ATTCACAAGATGTCTTGTCAGAGGTGAAGGAAGGGTTTGATAATCAGATAAATCTTTGCCGCGACCGAGGATTGAACCCCGGCTGCCAGCATAGAAGTCTGACACCTTACCCCTAGACCTCCAGGTCACCAGCTACATACCATTACGCTATTGCATCAGCGAGTGAAGCAGTTTCGAAAAAAAAATGAAAAACGGTTTTTTTAGTGTGTCTACATCTACATTTTAAAATTTGTAACAACTCAAATATATTATTTTTTAATGTATAAATATTCTTTGTAAGTCTTCTTGGCAACGAAGGGCTTGCAAATATAAACAATCTATTAAGGCAGATTCACACTGAAAGGGATGTGCGCCAACTGTGTCGTGTCATTACCATGCTCCTGTTTTGGTCACCGTTGTTAATTTTGACATTGAGTTTTTGCCACTATTTCCTTCCAAATAACTTCTTTATGAGATTATCATCATATTCTTTATGTTGCAAATTTTATATTTGTATCAATATTATTACTTTTCTTTCGGCCATAATAATTGCACACGATGGTTGTGATGGAATATTTTCCAGGCATTGTCAGACTGTAGATAAGATAAGAACATTTGTGAAAGTTCGTATTTGCCGGAAGTAGCCGAACTAGAAGAAACGACACATGCTTGACCATAAGGCGCCCTCATTTCAATTCACATGATAGGGTTATGCGCTTACCTTGCTGGACCGTCTGCAGGAGTGGATTCGACGAGGGTGGAGGGGGTCAAAGGATAATTTGACCCCCTGTGAAGGCTAGAAAGTTAATACAAAATACAAAATGAAAGTTCAAATTTTAGAAGGAAAATACAACACAGATAAATTATATAATTAAAAAAAATCATTTTACACGCAGACACCTCTTAAGCCTGGTCCACACGGCCGTTATTCATCCACGTTTAGTCAATGTTTGATATGACTCATGCAAGTGTGAAAAAAATATTCTTTTTCATGTACGTATATTTGTAACGCATATTGAGTAACAAATATTGTTCCACATAGAGACGGTAGACTACCAAACGTCAAAGAAGACTAATAATCACCAGAGAGCAGTTCATCCACAAATATAGAATATAGTATATGTGTGGACAGCAGGAGTGGTGGACCTGTGGGGGAATCTGCCCCCTGGAAATAATTTACCCCTTCCTGGAATAAATTCCCCCTTAGATATATTTCAAACCCTTTGATTTTATCAAATATATAGCTGAAATATGACCCTAAATCAAACTCCAAATGACTTCTAAATGCATTCTAGTGTCAAAAATTTGCCAGAGGACCGCTTCAAGTAACTACTAGACTAGAGGCATATAACTGGTCGAAAAATTCAGCGGAGGAAAGCTCAAAAGAGCTTCCAAGTTCATCCAAATTTCAAAAATGCTTGGGGGAGGACAACTCCAAATAACTTATAGATGCAAGTCATTTTGAAGAATTTTCAGATAAGGACCACCCCAAATAGCCTAGTTTATGAAATAATCCGATTTTCAAAATTTTGTTGGTGGAAGACCACATCAAAGATTAGTTCTTAGAGGTATCTAACTATCGTAAGTAATTAAGGTTAGTATCATTCTAAATAGCTTCGAGGAGCATCCAAATTTCAAAAATGTCTAGATGAGGAACACTTTAAATGGCTTATAAAAGAATCAAACTAAAAAAAAATGTCTAAGACTACTCATAATATCTAGACTTCAATTTAAGTTGTGCGCATCTTATAGTATTATTAAAACTTAAATGAGTGAATTATGTGGAAGTCTCAAACCAAAAGTAATAGTCTTGTGTAATCTGCGGTTAGCCCAAAATGATCAATATGACCTTAGTGTAGCCTGAGGATAGTCCAAACTGACCGAAATACCTTGGTAAATGTGCGTTGTGGGAAACCTAAATTGACATTAAAAATTTAGTATGTGTAAGTTGATGATAGTCTAAACAAACATTAAGACTTTATTGAGTTTAAGCTGCGTCAAGTCTAAGACGATAATAGTTTTATTTTTGGTAGCGTTCAGCGCAGAAGAAATGACCATGCATTCACTTATTCGTCCTTGTAAGAGCTCAGGCACCCATCTAATGACCGATTAACCAGGAAATAAGATACAAATTATAGATGGGATCAGAAAACGTGTCTAGGTGTGGTTTTTTTCATTATTCATCTACTCTTATAATTTTAATATTCATCCGAAGATTGGTTGGTAGTAAATCTCTATGCACCACGGTCTTCAAGCAGCCTGTTGAGCTTTGCGTACGTTTGGAAACCTTTATCCTCCATTATATACTTGAGGTATTCCATTCTCGGTCTGTCCCTCCTGTTTTCTCCCTCTACAAAGCCATCAAGTGTGGTATGCATGATATGCTTCAACGGTTCATTGGCCTAATTCCACTGTTATTTTAAAGGTAGTTACGGAAAACTGCACTACAATACAATGTTTGGTTTAAGCTGTATTACCTATCTAATGTAAGTGTTACACTTAAAATTAGATGATTTCTTTACCACATTTAGAGGTTAAACCCCGTCTAGATGGAGTAGTTAGCTAACACGCTAGTTTCGTGTGGAGCTAGACTGCCGAAGACGGGGAGATTGAGGTTCGAATATCACTCATGGTAACTGTTTCCCTCTCCCCCCCCCCTCCCGAATGGTTTTCCACTCCCGCGCAAATGTGGGTTCATTTATTATATATTAAACCTTATCAATTCCTAATCCATTAGTGTAATTAGTACTTACGCGTATAGCCCTCACGGGCAGTAAGGCGCAGGGCTGAACAAAAAATATAGAGTGCTTAAAGTGACGTCACAGTTTCAAAGAACTGTAGGCCATGACCGGTACAGAGGAAAGTATTAGGCAAGTGGAGTATACGTAGGAGTAATCAGTTTATGTATTTATGTGTTCTTCCACAGGTCTGTCTCTATAGCTGGAGCAAGTTGGCCAAGGCTGATGATGAAACGCCTACAAGTTCCCTCACACCACCAACAAAGGGCAGTGCAAGCACAGTGGGACTTCTGCGCGGGATGACAGTGGCTCACAATAGTGATGCTCTAACCAAGGGTAGGACACAGGTACAATATTCTTGTAAGTAGTAGGGAAGCAACTCATTGATGTACAACCACTTTAGATTGAACTAAGAAACCGTTACTAGAAAGCTATCTATCTTTAGAAATGAGGTGGCCCAATGGCTAAATAATTTTATAATTAAGGAAATCGATAAAACTAAAGAAAAAAGAAAGATAAAATATTAGGATTAAATTTGATTAAGAAAGCCCACCTAGGGAAAGAGGAACAATGTGGGAAGAATACAATGCACAAAGGTGACCTCTTCTTCCTTTCTTCTGTCTTCTATAGTAGAAGTAGTCACACACACATTTTAAAACAAATAGAATAAGATTTCGGCATTGTTGCCTTTATCAAACACAAGAAGAAAGAAGAAAGTACAAATAACACAAACAGTGGATTACCCCATTTTGATTTAAAGAAAAACTTGTTAGAAATCTGCCAAAAGTTGTGCCATAGCATTTCCCAAACAGTGCAACAGTTCTCAACTTAGACCGTGGAAACTGACCCACCAATGGATTACCAAATCAAGATTACCACCAGGCCTCAACAGAAGATAGTTTCTTTTTTTCTTTCTTTCTATAAGATTAACATTTTCAAAGTATTATTATAATTATTTTTAATTACTTTTAATTATTATTATTTATTTTCTAATTTATTATTATTTTTAAATAGGTCTATATAGATACTAATCACAGCCAAAAAATGTATCTTTACTCCCAAATACAGTTGGCACAAAGTCTTTCTAACAATTTTCCTTTAAATTCAAAATGAAGTAATCCACTGTTTGTGTTATTTGTACTCTCTTCTTTCTTCTTTGTGTTTGATAAAGGCAACAATGCCGAAATATTATTCTATTTGTTTTAAAATGTGTGTGTTTGACTACTTCTACAATAGAAGACAGAAGAAAGGAAGATGTCACCTTTGTGCATTGGATTCTTACCACATTTTTCCTCCTCCTCTAGGCGGGTTTTCTTCATCAAATTTTTTCTTAGTAGTTTATTTTTCCCTTTTTTTAGTTCTATCAATTTCCATAAAAACCTATTTAGAATTTCAAATTTAAATTTAGACTAAGTACTCTCAAGTTATGGTATATATATGAATATGTATAATATGATCTTATACTAGTAATTTGTTTATGATACTCATGTATATAATTTTTCAACTATAAAAATAATGTATATACAAGTTTCGAATTACTAAAAAAATTAACATTTTTATATAGTATTTACATTAAATGTAAACATATTTTAGGTATTTAATTTTCATTGACATAAGATACTATACACTTCATAATTTTTTGATATCACTTAATTTGTATTTGTAAAGTATTTGATGTATTATATTAAATTAAAATCACAACCGTTCATTTATTTATTAGATACTTGTAGTTGTTTTTGTTGGTGTAATGCTTGGTTAGTTACTAAAATTGTCTTTGAAATACGAACAACTTGGCGCTTGAGATTAATTTTTTACGTAACTTATTTTGTATTTGTAAAATATTTCACATAGCTTTGTTATTAATAACATAATGTTTTTTTTTATTTTTGTAATTTTTTTGTTATATTTTGCAGAGCTTCCTATAAAATACGAATTATTAGTTAGTGTTGTTTGGGGTGGTATACGATATAATGGTATACGTATAATAGTAATGTACAGTTCATTACTTGTCAAACCTTTTTACATTTCTAATGTTTTTAAGGGGGTATAACTATATTTTTTGTTGATAGACTGAAGATAATAAAATGAAGTTTTCTTTATATATATCTATGTTAGTTCCATTACCGAAATTTCACCGTGTAGATTAAATGAAAATATTGAAATATTTGGTGATTCTTCTTATCAGTATATAGCGTATAGTCGGTGTTTCATAACATAACACTTTTCCACAGAATCTCTGGGTATCTACCGAATCAAACCTCGCTATTGATACACTAAAATATAATCTTGGTATACTTTTACCACATATGTTATTATAATTGTTTGGGTAGTGTTATAACTCTCGCCAGTTTCCACACATCTGGGAAGTGACATAATGTAAGAAGCGCGTTGAATATTGCTAGTAGCGTGAGAAGTACCCTTTGTATTGTTTCATTTGTTAGTCTATTGTGGCCTTGTGATTGGTTTTTTGGTAGGTTTTACACTGTGTGCTTTAATTCATCAGGGTTATTGAGTCCACCTGTGACACAATAATTGTCCAATATACCAATTATTGGTCTAAATAAGTATTCCCGTACTGTCTTCTGTTCGTCCCTGGTGAAGTCTGGGTCTCTTGGGTTTAGTATTGGAGTAAATTGTTTCTATAGTGTCACGGCTATGGTTTCCGCTTTCTCTGAGCATGTGTTAACTATACCGTGCTCCCCATATATCGCTGGTATTGAATGTTTTTGTTGGTTGATTTTAACTGTCTTGATACTTTCCGGATTTTGTTGGGATCCATGGCGGCATCTGTGATGTAAGTAATCCAGTTGTTGTATTTGATGGTTTTTACTCTGCGTCTCACTTGTTCTGTGAGTCTATTGTAGGCTGCTCTGTGTTGTGGTGATCTATACGTTTGCCAGTCTCGTCTTGCCTTTCTTTTCTGTTGGCGCCGCACCCGCCTCGGTGGCGTAGTTGGCTAATGCCAGGATCACGATCAACTTAACGTAACTTAATGTAATGTTCACTTAAAGTTAACTTAACTTATGTGTGATCATGATTCACTTAACTTAACGTAACAACTCGAGCCAAACATATGCATTCTTGAGTATGATCTGTGGTTTTGTACTATTTGTAAAGTGATGATCTGTGAATGTTTACAGTTTTCAATCAATATAATACATATATATTATTAAACTTTTTTATATAAATTTAGTTCCTTATTTTGTTTCACTGTCTGATCACTAGAACTTACGCTAAAGAGTAAACATTGGTCATAATATCAACAAATGAATTACTAAATATCCCTGTTGATGTCACTCGCATAATGATTGGCTGGCTAGATCACGTGATACCATTCAAGTAACGTAAAGTAAAGTAAAAGACCTCCCAAGGCATCTCTTACGTTAAGTTAACTGCAAGTCAACGTTAAGTTAAGTGCATCGTGATCGCTTCCATTTAAACACACGAGGAGGTCTTTTACGTTAAGTTACGTTAAGTTAACGTTAAGTTGATCGTGATCCCGGCATAACGCGCTTGTCGTGCTGAGTTTGACTGTTGAGGACGGAGAGATCGAGGTTCGAATCTCGATCAGGTAAACTTGGGGTGGTTTTCCCTAAATGGTTTTCCACTCTCTCTATCTCCACGCAAATGCGGGTTCACTTCCTCTAATTCTACCTTCTTAATTTCTAATCTATGAGCGTAGTTAATACTTAAAGCGTATAACCCGAACGGTTAGTAAGACGCGGTGCTAAATAAAAAATAAAAACGATACAATAAATTAAAACCTAAACAAGAGTTGTGCAACAAGGTGAGAGGGGCGCAAATTAAATTTCTGTAAATTCATTAATAGATATTTTCACCACTTATACTTAATGTAATATTCTTAAGTAATTATAATAGTTACCGTATATAAATCATTTGATAATATTACCAATAACAATTTTAAAAATGAAATCTGGTTAGTATGATAGTAATACGGGACATAAAAACTAGTAATGACTTTAACATGGATTTAATTGTTTTAATTTCTTGAAAGGGTTCGTGCGTCCCCGATGCCCCCATCCTGGATCCGCCCCTGGTATGCAATAATCTATCCCTCTCATTTAAGACTTATAGTCAATAATTACCTATTTTATTGGTCAAAATTTATAAAGGAGTAATTTAGTAGAATTTCGATAACCATAATATGTGCATCTTCTAATAAAATTACGAGAAATTTAGTATCAATGTGATAACGATAAGATGTGCATCCCCTAATAAAATTACGGAAATGTTAACTGGAAGTCAAGATTTTACTATGAAGTGTTGAACTTGGTGACCCAATATCAAAATTTTTTATGGGTCCAAATCTACAAATGAAGACGTTAATTAATGAAAATAGAATTATAAAATTTAAAATTGTGAGCCAAAAATTATTTACGTATGCATAGAGTAGTTTGTTCTTAGGTTTGCTTGTGTATATCATATTAGGAATTTTGAGTAAATATCTCTATCTTCAAACAATAGAGTGAGAAAGTCCGTGCGAAGCTCTATACCATTTTTTTCTAACTAAAAACTCTTACATTTACTAATCATCTGTTGTTATTCCCTTGAGAATTCCAACTTACATCTTTTATTGCTTAGTTATGTATATGATAAATATAATATACTTACTACAGGATCGTGTATGTATATTTTATGATCTGGGCCACCTTGTAATTTCAATATCAAAAAGTGGTCCTTTGTTCTATGAGTTTACGAACCCTTGATTTAATAAATATTATTAGTAGCTATAATTTCACTTATTTCCGTAGATAAAAGAAGAGCCAGTAAGAGCTAACACTTAAACTTTGGCGGTCATACGTCTTAAGGCATCACACTCGTGTTAGACTAGACTGACGATACCGGTGAGATCAGTGTTTAAATCCCGGTCAGTTGTACTTAAGATGGTAAAAGAATTAATAGTTTTCCACTCTTCTTCGACGCAAATGTGAGTACACTTTCCCTAAATTCAACCTTACCCACCCCTAACTTATTATCATAATTAATACGTAAATATGCGTATAACCTGAACGAGGAGACTGAATTGAATCCAACCGGAATGGTATCCGTTCCTACAGTTTTGTAATAAACTGCTTTTGTGAAAATACTGAATTGTATCCACCTAAATTATATCCACAAAACTGTAATTGTATCCATTCTGACAGTTTTATAATAAACTGCGTTTGTAAACATACTTAATTGTGTCCACCTGAATTATACCCACAAAAACTGGAATTGAATCCATGCCGACAGTTTTTTAATAAACAAGTTTTGTGAAAAACCTGAATGGTATCCATTTGAATTATATCCACGAAAAACTAGAATTGTATCCAATTGAAATGGTATCATTTTCGACAGTTTTGTAATACACTGCTTTTGTGAAAATCCTTAACTGTATCCTCCTAAATTATATCAATAAAATCTGGAATTGTATCCACTCAGAATGGTATCCATTCTGACAGTTTTGAAATATATACCTTTAAGAAAAAATCTGAATCGTATCCACAAATGGCCATCTTGTATTTAACAGAAGGAACGTTTAACGTAGAAGCTTTTTCACACTTCTGGTAGAGGGCAGCAGGATGGAATCTTCTTAACTTTCTACTTGTATACTAGAGTGCAGCCAAATCAGTATGTTAATACAATCAAATTATTTAAATAAGTTTAAGTATTTATTTGAACTTGGTAAACTCCTATAAGGCTATCTACATTACATAGAATATTAAAAAGCATAGCGTTCTCAATTATTTCTAATTTCCAATTAAACACATTGCTGTAAATAGTTTTTATTTTACTTAACATGTATTGTAGGGTAAGGGATGTGCTGCAGAGGACATTCGTATCCTACGAATATATCAGCCAATCCTGCTCGATTTTACACTTTAGGCCAGAGGAACAAAAGTTAAACATATGGACGTTATTAGGAGCACCTTTTATAAAATATAAACAAATTGTTTTTAGTCAACATTGATGACATTTTACTTCATTTTACTGTTATTTATAGATATTGACTATATTTGTATTTATATTATCAATGTTCACGATAGTTTTTATATTTTCTTTAAGATGCTTCAAAAATTCATTTGTAATCAAATGGATATAGGTGAATTTAAACACAGTTTGTCATTAGTGCTCTGATTCTCTTTTCAAGTGGGCTGTAAAAGTATTTTTATTAAATATCAAGTATGAATTCCCTTTAAAGAATACAGTGTATACTAGAAAATAAATTTGCAGCCTGATTTACCTTGTAAGAATTTTTTTCAGGTCAATATATTTTAGAGTATGTACCAACTTCTATAATTTTAAAGAGAATATATTTTATTTTACTTGCCAACAGATTTTAGCCACTATATTAAAAAATAAATATTGAAAATCTAGCTTTAATTTATTAAAACCTAGTGAGAAACGAGACACTTTTGAAGAATTCTGGCAAGAATTTTATTAATGTGAATTAGCAGCAATTATTTGCTCACTTTCTATGCTCAGTGAGCTATAGTGATGGGAAGAATTGAGTAACATTAGTCGACAACACCTTTTGTGTATAGTAATCGGCTGTACTCGATTCTTCCATAAATACTCAAGTAAAATAGGTGGGTCCGGTTCTTCTTTTAGTGGCTCCTTTTCTTTATATTTAGTTTTAATACACAATATTGGTTGGTATGTTTAACGTGTTATTTTAATACAAAATCTTTTTTCCCATACTGTTCATTTTTCAGTCATACTCTTATCACCGCACGATTTAGAACAACATTCAATCCCCATTCGACATTTTATCAATAATACTTCTATAACCATGTCGGTAATGGAACTCAGGACACGTAGCCTGGTTGGCACACGCACTACCAACTGTTTCGTTAAAGATTTGAGTCCCAACCTGATAACTAACGGTGACTGTATAACGAATGTAATAATCCTTAGACAGATTTATCCCCTAATGAGGGTAACAGTTTTCTTCAGTCGGAAGTAAATAAATGGTATGGTAGTGTATTTATTGTGTCTTTACATAAAATATACTTTGAAAATGTAATATTGCCTTGGTATATGCAACAAAATCCAGTCTATTGAAATATAACTAAGAAGTATATTATTAATTTTTATGTGAATGATAAGAGCTGACATAACTCTTCAGTGTTCAACGTCACAACTGTCTAAGAGTGACACACGCTTCAAGATCGGGTATAGTTCAAATCAAGATAAACATTCTGCAACTTAAAAACGCCGCCATACATAGATTAATATGTTTAAAAAATAAACTTTAACTATTATTTTAATATAAATAATAGTATTTAGCACCGCGTCTTACTACCCGTTCGGGTTATACGCTTTAAGTACTAACTACCCTAATGGATTAAGAATTGGGAAGGTTGAATTAGATGAAGTGAACCCACATTTTTGTGGAGAGAAAGTGGAAAACCATTTAGTAAAAACCACCCCCAGTTGACCCAACCGAGATTCGAACCTCAATCTCCCCGTCCTCAGTAGTCGTGCTCAACACGACAATCGCGTTAGCCAATTACGAAACCGAGGTGGGTTTTAATATAAAAAACCTAACATAGGTATATTCATAAAAAAGTTTCTTAGAAAACAACTTTTTCAGGTTTTATTATAAATATTTCAAGAGGTATGAAAGTTATTCAATTGGTTCCAAATACCATGTAAGATTTTGCGGGCGATGTTCACCACAATTATTACAACTACCTTAAAATTACTGTATTTCCCACACGAGTGGAAATATACTTATGGCGTGATATTTATATGTAGACTTTTGAAATTGAGAGATAGTGTTAATTTTCGTAATTTTGGTGAAATAAGTGGTTTAATAATCAGTTTTTTAGTATATATTGCTTTCATTAGATGCATCAGTGAATGTTGTATAATAAATAATGTGTGCCTATTTTATAAAAATAATTGTGTTCATTTTTGAGCTACATAATTGTAACTCCACTGGTTGAAAAAAAAGAATAGCGTTAATGGGGAAATCAATGAGATAGAAAGAGACGTAAGTGTCTAAAAGCGTATCTACTGCAATTTAAGAGCTAAACGACCTAACGGTTTTCATTATTTGCTCTATAAATTTATAGAGGTCTTGTACATATTTATGATATTTAGCTATTTTAGTAACCATTCATCACACGAAATATAATATAGCCTGACAAATATTAAAAATTCACATAAAATAATAAAGTATATCACAATGTCTTATCAAGTGTTAAGAAAAAAAGACATACCCGAAGGTTTCTCTCTTTCTCACACATTGTAAAAGAGACGACAGCTCGAAAATTTCAGACACAGACATCGACATCAAATTGATCATTGGCTGTTTTGATCTGTGTTAGGCTAGGATTATTTAACCTAGTATTTTTCATTATTAGCTTAAATTAAATAGTTTTGATATGGCAAATTGTCAAGAAATAACATCTACAACGATGATCAAGCCACATTTTAAAATCTACTAACCATAAAATATATTGATCAATGATAACATCCATCCCTAATATTTTGATTAGTATGAAGAGAAAAATATCCAATACACTTGTATAGTTCGAACATTAACCTGTGCGTGTAATGCGAGTTTAGTTCAGTGGTTTGAACCTATTTCCGGGTTTGACATACATTTTTGTCTTTGAGACCATCGCGACCCCTTGATGGTCTACAAGTATTAATATCCTGGTTTTAAAATTTTAATTTTATAATATTCTTACTAATCAAGGGCTCTCTAAATTTTAACACCGCATCTAATCCGCTAATGTGTTATGGATGAAAAAGGTCGAATACAGATTAAGTTTACCCGAAGTTGTGAGGAGGGAGATTGGAAAATTATTTAGGGAAAATCAATCCCATAACCGTCAGTCAGAATATGAATCCTGACCTCATCAGTTAAACAAAACTAGCGTGCCGTCAAGCCCACGTATTTTATTTAATTCCTATAACTATAGTATCCTATATTATTTATATGAAAGCGGCTAAGATGTTTCAAAAGTGAATTAACAAACCCAGTGGGTATTTTGAAAGCTGTGATAGCTGCGCCTCTTTCCTAAACATGAGACTCCTACAGAAAACTAAGTCAGCAAGCAACTGCCTGAGTTAGGTAACCAAAAGAAATTTAATTAGTAACCAAACTGTTTTTGGTGTATTTGAATTTTGCTTCTCTTATAGTAATAATCGATTTAAAAATAAACATCATATGATAATCCCAACAAGCAATGTGATTCCACCAGATAAATACCGTGACGGCGAATGGGGTCACGACTCCCAGGCTGTAAGCCATTGGTCTAGTGCCTTAATTCACTTAGCCCTCAGCACGAGAAGTGGTTGAATTTGAACTTATATAATTTGAAAGGCTGACCTGTCGGTATCACCGAGTGGTGAGTGGAGTTTGTACCCTTCTCACACAGGTAGCGAAAGAGGGATATGGTAGTCATGGACGGGGCATGAACTGTCAGACGCTGCCAGATATTTCATGCTTGAGGGAACTAAGTTAAGATTTAACCCGCTACATAAAATCGCTTCGATCTCCCCAAGTAGGCAACGTCATTAAGTAAACCACCCTTAATTTTAGGTTTGGATATCTAATTCCAAATACCTCTCTGGGAAACCCTATAAAAACCTTAGATATCAAGTTTCAGCCTGATCGATGAAATGGATTAGGCTATATGCAGATATACAAACACACAAACAGGCGGCATTGCAAAAATCACATTTTCTTTTTCAGGGGCCATGAAACGTCGATATTTATCAAAATTTCAAGTGTTTTTTTTTTACGAAAACAATACTTTCTCTACCCGAGGGGCGCGAGAAAGTAAATTAAATCGATATATTTTTTAACATAGTTATAGAGTTCTTGACTGAAATGTCTACTACTTTTTTCAATTCTTCACGTTTCAATATCCTTATGCACTAACTTCGTGTTCACTTTTAGGGATTGTATGATAAAGGTGAAATCTAGAGAAAGTGTGTCTACATTTGCGTGGAGATAAAGTGGAAAATCATTTAGGCAAAATTATCTCAAAATATCCGGCAAGTTTATAACCCCGATATTAGTCATGGTAGATTAAGTTGTAGCTAGGACGATAAAACTCCATATATGTGTGTGTGTGTGACCATATTAGCTTAACTGGTACAAACAGTTTTTATATCTAAAACTAAAGGTTTAGAATTGAATATTCACACTATTATTAATATCAATAGCATAAACAAAACCACAAACCTATATTTACTATTATTATTTAGGGGTGTGAGAGGTGGGCATTTAGATTAAGTTCGAGATAGAGAGCTCTACTATTTTGGGTGAGATTGGGAACCGGTAGTTTTAAATTCCTAATTTCAGGATGGTTTCGAGAATATATATTTATTTCTTCTTCTGTGGTGGGTGTTAAGATTCGGATGAACACCTACTGTATAAGAACGTTAAAGTTGTATACCCGTTTTCTCCATACTATTCGTCATAATAACATCGTGTTTTTTTTTTGTATTCTATTAACTTGTAAATTTAATATGAACTATGTTAGTAAAAAAGTTACAAATTAATATTGACTTTGTTACAATAAGACGTAATTTTGATTAATCAAATATTAAATCAAACATTAAATACAAGAATATAGTTTTGAAGTTATCATATTGTTCTATCATACATGATGAATATTGATAATATAATGATTTAAACAAAATTTGTTATTTTAAATCATTAACTGTTGAAAAAGTTCAGCCGTTTCCTGTCAGATGGATCTTTCATTCTAACCAACTCTCTCTCTCCTCCTCAACCCCTTTTTGACCCAGCTACCCCCCCTTTCCTCACTCCAATTATATCTTGTTCAGGTAGAACCCTTGACTTGAAACTATTTGTCTTTCATTTTATTACTATAACCTCAAAACCGGAGCTATTGAAAATATTCCCTGTGATGTATTGAACGTTGAATGTATATAATATTATAAAAATCACCAATCAATGTTAAATAGTCTACGCCAAACAACAATATTTTGGACTTATTTGTTTATTATGTTAGAAATCCAGGTATAGGACGTTTTATTCCTTTCAGGATACTACTACATAGAATTATTCTGGTAGGGAAAAAGACCTTCCGGCCTCGACAACCTTGACAAATCAAGAGCTTAGTTCCATATCACTCCACTAGAAAGCATTATCAACCTTCTCTTTTCACATTCGACAGGTGACCTCGAAGAGTGGGTTAAGACAGTCTCCCTCCCCCTTTCCCTCTTTCCTAATAGTGACAGTAGAAGAAGTAAGGGAATTGTTTCCCTGGCGATTCTCTCTTTAGATTGTTGATCCCGCAAAGTACAAACTTATTTTTCCTTGATATCTACAAGTTGTGTTTGTGGAGCACTGAATCACTACCTTGATTCATGCCTTTTGCATGAGTTGCTTAATTTTTTTTATTTAGTACCGCGCCTTACTACCCTTCCGGGTTATACACCTAAGTACTGGGTTAGGAATCGGCAAGCTTGAGTTTAGAGGAGGTTAGCCTGCATCATATAGAAATTAACAAACATGTTTGAGCTTCAAACGGTGAAATTAAAAGGAAATTCAAAATTTCCCTGGATAGATGCATAGCGCAAATAGTTTACGCTTCCAAAATTTATAATCACATCCAGGACTTGATATTAATTAAATGAATAAACGTTTTTAAACTATTTAAATATATTGCTAGTTGAAATTAAAATGGATATAGGTCTTTGTACCTCCCTTCTATTCTTGCAAAAATTTAGGTCGATGTCAGTTAGAGAGCAAATGCAGGTTTGTAAAACTTTCAATCTTTACCTGAAAGCTGCAGAAGTGTGACACAGCTTTTACGTTAAATGTTCCTTCTGTTAAACCCAAAGTCGGCCATTTGAGTTTTCTCTTAAAGGTGTATATTTCAAAACAGTCTGAATGGATACCATTTCAAGTGGATACAATTCCAGTTTTTGTGGATGTAATTCAGGTGGATACAATTCAGTTTTTTCACACAAGCTGTTCATTAAAAACCTGTCTGAATGGAGACCATTCCGAGTGAATACAATTCATGTTTTTGTGGGTATAATACAGGTGAGTACAATTCAGGATTATTACAAAATCAGTTTATTAGAAAACTGTCGAAATGGATACCATTCCGAGTGTATACAGTTCAGCTCGCCCCCTGAACCTGTAGTAAGGCGCGATGATAAAAAAAAGTAAATAAAAGTATTTAATTTATATTTAAAAAATAAAAGGTAGGTGTGTAACTACGATGGGCCTAGAAATTAGTTAGTGGAAAATAATATATGGGCTGAATAAAATACTTACCTAGACCACACGCTGGAAGCCGTGATGGATGTAAAATTAAATCTTGGTGTATGTTTATGGGTGGGATAACATTACAATAGTCACCTCTGTCTAAACAATAATAAAACCTTACATATGCAGTTTTGTGATTCCAGCACTTGTCAAGGTTTATTTCTAATACATCGATTTTTAATATAAAGTGAATCCGAAACTCTCATTATGTGAAATATTCTACTTAATTTCCAATCGAATAAACTTCGGAAGATATTAAGCTCTGATCCTTGTAAATCTCAGTGTTATCACTACAAGAAATGTTTTTACTCTGCATATTATTTATACAGATCCAATATTTTTGTATAATATACTACTATCTATTCTACAAAAGAGCGTGTCACGGCCTGCCGGATACTATTGACGAAAAGAAAAATAGTATATTTATTTTGCAAAGCCTTCTGTATTCATACCAGCACCAAGGCTTGCAAGTTCACATTTTTATTTTCTCGCTATCTTTCAGGTAGAGAAAGTATTGTGATCGTCAAAAAAAATTAACTTATGATTTTGATGAATCTCGACGTTTCATGAACCCCCTAATCCGAAAAAGTTTTTTTTTTTAATTTCCGTCTGTCTGTCTGTTTGTACCTCCAACTAGAGCCTAAATTATTTTACCGATCGGGATAAAACTTGGTTTCTAGGGTTTTCATAGGGTTGCTCCAAGGGATTTTTGGAATTGGATATCTAACCCTAAAATTAAGGGCAGTTGACTGAAGGTAAAAAAGAGAAAAAGATTTTCTCAAAATAGGCTCTAACGATTTTGATTAAATTTCATTTATAAGCATTTATAAATATTACAAACAAAATGGCTACTCTTAATATTTCGGCAAAATGACTTAGGTCTCCGGTATGATGCATAAATTCTCATTTTGTATCATATTTCCGAAATTATTTGAGAAATGAAATTACTTATCATTACAAATATGTAGATATATTTATAATACAAATATTTAATCGATGCATATTTTTACTAAACGTAAATTATTGCGACCGTAAAAATAACCTAACCTGAAATGTTGATTCATGTCGAGGTCTCATGACATTACCAACCCTAAAAATGGATATTTACAATGCCGTCTGTTTGTGTGTCTGTTTAAACTTAAAATTAAGAGTAGTTTAGTAAAGGGTGAAAAGAGAAAAAATAGATCTTCTCAAATTCGGCTATAACGATTTTGATTAAAATTCGTATCTAGGCGTTGATTAAGATTATAAATAAGCTAACTAATTTCAGTTTTCCGTGAAAATGACTTTGAGGGTACTTTACAGAAACTGAAATTTACGGATCTCCGCAACTATTTGAGATACTAAATAACATATCATTGCAAAATTTTATAACTATTAAAAATAAATAAATCTTTAATATGAAATATATTTTTATAAAACTAACAGTTTCTGAGATATTGGCAAATATATTAATATAATTTTGTGAGCTTTAGTTGTAAAGATATACTACTTTGAGTTTTAACGCAAAAATTCTCCCATTCCATAGAGTAATTAAATAAAAGTAGGTCACTAAAAGATTATATTGTTTTTCTTTAAACCTCTTAGGAAAAATGTTTGTACAGCAATGATATATCTCCTTCATTTTAGACTCAATAGTCTATATTTATATTTTTTATTAGTCAAAATTTATAAATGAAGAATTTAAGGTCGCTGACGGATTACTATCCATCTTGACCATTTGAGGTTAAATTTAACTAAAAGATTTAGTGACATTCCATTTCTAAATAAATTAAACAATTTATAAATAAAAATGATCTAAGTTCAAATAAAATATATCACCATGGAAAGAATATCGTTAATATCTAACAGTCTGAGTAAGAATAAGTTAATTGACCTTCATTGGTGGAAACATGTTCTAAGGCGTCACTCTCACAGTAGACTAGGCCGCGGATGACAGGGGGCTCAAGGTTCGGCTCCCACTCGGGTGTACTGAAAGTGGTTTTCCCTAAATGGTTTTCCAGTCTCTCTTTAAGCAAAAACGGGTATACTTCCTTTAAAACTCAAGCATATTCATTCCTAACTTATTAGCGTAATTAGTACATAATATGTGTACAACCTGAAACGGTGCATTGCAAAAAAAAAGTTTAGTAAGGGTCTTCTTTCTAAACTGTAATAAGATTTCAACAATTCTGACTGTAATAATATACAGTGTTAGTAAATGATTTGTAATATCTTATTACAGATACGATCAAGGTCATATTCCTGCAAGCAACCATTTAGTCATACTCTTGGTTAAAAGGTGATAGAAATATGAAACAAGTTGGAGAATGAAAATTTTGCTTGCACGCTCATATATTCGGCTCCCTGTATAGGCTATGCAACAAATTGTCAGAGTTTAAAAACAAATTAAAACATAATCATGTACCTTGATTTATTGAATGAATTAAATGTGATATTTCCTTTTGAGCTCCACTGATTTTCATTTGTCTCTCTGTGGTAGATCTGACTCATAATAACTTTTAAGCCATTAACCAATTTAATTCAAACTTAGCACCGTTGTTATGTGTAGCTTTATAAGGATGAGGATCATTGGTGGGAAGAAAAAATCGAACTAAGGCTTTGGTAAAGATCAAGCCCTATATGTACAATAACACGACTTATAGCATTAATTATAACATATTAACTGTTAAGGTATTTCCTAGCATTCCTAGGTTTGATAACCTATAAGGTTGAAAATTAGTACAACGCTGCAAACTAATGTAATAACACTTAACACGACAATTATTATTTTGTTGTTGTTTTCTTTTTGTCGATGTGAGGTAGTGGGGGGAGGCAAATAAATTGTGAGCCTCTCAAACAAGGTTTACCTAGGGCCTGACCCTTGTGGCCCTGAACATAGCTATCTTATCTGATATCCAAATTTGTAAACTGAGAATAATACAACGCACGTGATATATCCTTGAATTATCCTTATTACCCAATGTAAAGTACATTTTTTATAGCTATATCTATGATATATGGCTTTTTGTAGACAAGGTTTGCCATTCACAAAGGTTAATAAAATCAATTAATAGTTATTTAAATATAATATAGTTTAATATAAATTCATTGATGGGAGTAGAAACTTGACTTTACCACTAAACAAGGTTGATACATTTTATTTATGATCAAAATAGTCCTTAGACTATGTTGGATTTAATATTGATTTCTAGACTGATAGTGATAGATTGTTCACTATTAAATTAATAGATCTATTAATAATAAAGTAACTATGTTATTTATGATAAAATCACTTCTTATTATTAGGTTGAAATTTCCTAAGGCATAAAAAATACAATGGTTGGACAAAATTTTTATTTATGATTGTAAAAGTTCTCATTTTAAGGAACATGTTTTATTTATAGCACTAATATAGCTATACAATGAAGGAAAACAGTTTGTAAACGTAATAATTAATAACTTAGCGGATAAATGTAATGTTTAATAGTGATAACACCCATGGACTTAAGTACAGCTAAATATAATATTATTTATAATTTTTTATTTTTTCCATTTCTATATTGATAAACATATTTTAATCATAATTATCTTAATTCGTAGACTGAAGATATATATATATATATCTTAATTCGTAGACTGAAGATATATATATATATATGTATCTTCAGTCTACGAACTAGTTATTAATTATATTATATTAATTAATTATATATGTATATATTTTTAATTCTTCCTTTTTTATTGATAAACACATTTTAATCATAATTATCTTAATAATAATATATATTTTCAGTCTACAAATTAATTATTAATTATATTATATTTATTAAGTATATATGTATATATTTATAATTTATAGTTTTTTCCATTTCTTTATTGATAAACATATTTTAATCAAAATTATCATAATTATCTAATTAAAAATTATAAATATATATATATATATCCATCGTCATAATAATTATAAAGCTTATGTAAATGAGGTTTAAGATTACTTTATTTATAATAAAATTGTTTCTAAACCAAAGCTAATATACTAGATGCCTACATGAAATTTTATTTAATATCATGATGTTTCCTAAACTTTGTTAAATATGTTTTAAATAGTATGAACCCTATATTGAGATAAATATTTTACTCATTATAACATTAACTTATTGGTTAGTGTGGCTACTTTGTTTATGCAAATTTTTGCCAGGTTAATTTTATTATTGTTTTTCCACATCCATTTAAAAAAAACTACTAAAGTATTACAGCTATATCAACTGATAGTAACTCCCTTAGTAAGGCTTGAAAGACACGGATATGTGTTTGTAGCTTGTATTGAATAGTACCAATAATAATCCTTCTCTATTACGTTGGAAACATGTACACGCACTATTCAACAAAGTTATTATCCAGAATTACATACGTTTTAATAATTATCACTTAACTACTATCAAAGTAATTCAATTCAGTTACACCTAGGTATTTAGGATGTTTACAAAATTAAATACACTATTTTCCGTGAAAACTTGAATCTATTTCCACTATAGTATATAATTAGAAACACATGACCTAATCCAAAGACTCTAGGAAAGTCATCTTACATATCCCTCCAATTGAAATCATAATAATATTAAAATGTCAACTATTGTGATTTTTCTTATTTGTGTTACTTTTCAGGATTACTCCAAAGTCAAAGAAGATCGGCTGGCCTCTTCTTATCCAAGAGAAATCATTGATGGTAATAGTGATATTAAGAATGAACTGACTGTCAGCTTAAGAGAATCAAGCAGTAAAAAAAGAAAATAATAAAGTTGCATATAATGTTTTGAGTACCGATTCTTTGAAACATAATAAAAGTTCAAATAGAAATACTCGCAAATTAGATCAAAACTATTACAAATCTCATTTTGTTAAGCCAAGTGTTAAGCAGAATAGTCTTCTTGCATCAAACTTAAAGCAAATATTACCAATTAAAAATGAATTAGCAAATAACACTAAATTTAAGAGAGAATTATCCAATATAAATTCTAAAAACTGTGTAAGTAACCATTTAGAGTGTAGTAAAAATAAAAAAATGTTGCTTGAAAATGATAAATTAAAATATAAGTCACAGGCACACATTATAAACAAAAGGAAATATATATTATCAGTTCTTGGGGTACTGAATGGTAAATTTAAAAATCAATCTAAAAAAAGTGAAAACATATTAGATTCCTTAACTAAGTCGTATGGATTAACAAAGTCAAATAATTTAAATGTTATAGAAAAAACTAAACTTATAGAAAATGAAATAAATATAGATAAATCGTATGGGGATTTAAAAACACAACTCATTGACATTAAGAATGAGGATAGCCCTACCAATAATTATGACCCGTACGAAAAGCAAAGAAATTTATTTTCAAATAGTCTTGTTGATTTAAAAGATTTAGAAACTGACGAAAAAAACCGAAAATACAATGACACTCTAATCAGATATCGAAGGCAAAATAATTTACAATTTCTTACAGATATTGATAATGTAAATAATAAAAGTAAAGAGCAACACAAATTATGTTGGACCGAAACCGTCACAATCACCACGAACATAAAAACAAATAGTAGTGAGAATTCTCATGAAATCATCAAAGAATATGGTGTAGTTTGGGAGAGACCTGTAGGTGAAGAAAACTTAAGTCCAGCATCGCTTGGGGAAAAAAATAACGGTGCTAAAGAAATGTTATCACGTGAAAACATTAATGAAAATTATCTAAGTTCAAACGAAAGAGAGTTATTATCAAATAGCAGTAAAAAAATGGTTAAATATAAGATTATTTCAAGCAATCCGAACCAGACAGTCAAACAAATTGAAACGACATATTGTAAAACTGGTAACCGAATTGATGTAGAGACCATCATTAACAATAAACGAAAAAATCAACGCACTAAATTTAACCTTCTTCCTAAGGAAAAAACCATAATTCACTCAAATAATGATTCAGATATTTTTGAGCCATCTTTGGAGTCGCAACTCGATCCACATGTGAAAAGGACACGATCTATAAACCTTTCAGAAGCAGGAGACACAATCTTGAAACCAAATAAATTATTTGAGAAAGTTAGATTTGACCATGGAACATTCAACATACCAGAACTTTCCCAAAACCAAGATGTAACCATACCAAAAAAAGTCAGAGAAATGTTAGGCTCCAAGTCAATATTTACACAATGGCATCCGACAGAGAAGGCAAAAACAACTGCCTCATATGAAACTGGAGAAGACTCATCTTATTATGATGGTGATCATGAAGATTATGATTACTACAGCGACTATACAGATTATTTTGATGAAAGTCATTTCAATAAAACAAATAATAGCTCATTTTTTAAAGTGGAAAATTTAAGCCAAATAAAAAATAAAAGAGGAAAAATTTCAAAAGGTTCTGTTGAAGATATTGCATCGATTGAACAATCGTCAGATGAAGCTGAGGTATATGAGAGTGAATCGTTAAAGCAAACAGAAAATATTGACCATGTTGTATTAGAATCCCTTACTTCAGTTAAACCATCACAAAATATACTCAGTACTGATTATGACAACCACAAACATCTAATGGTTTTGGATGCTCAGACATCCCCAATTAATCATAAATCATCACAAGAATACTATAAAGTAAAAAATAAAACAGGTGTATATCTAGAAACAGAAGCTTTGACCTCTAAAATTATAAGAGAAACTTACACCGAAATGCCCATAGTGGAAGGAGTATCATTACGATCGGATTTAGCTACGAACAATTCAAAAATATCTCCGACAATAAATCAAATTAATTTAAAATTGAAAATGTCTACGTCCACACCATATGTAACTTACACAGAAAAAAAGTCTGGTATAACCTTAATAGATTCTTCTAAAAATTACGATTCAACAATAAACCCAAACGAAAATAGATCGTCTGAATTAACCCCAAAATCAAAGATACCACAAGAAACGTCAAAAAGAGACAACATCTTTAAAAAAGCAGTTTCACCATCAGGTAGGTCTCCAGATAGATACAGTACAGAAAATACAACGGAAAAAGTATTAATAAAATCAACCATAATTTTTGATAAAGTGCATATAATTTCAAAAGAAAATTCGACTCAACAAATGTGGTTGGAGTCAACCACAGAACCATACACATCACAACTAACTACAATCAAAGGAAATACATCTATAAAAATAATACCAGAATCCGCCATGAGATCATATAAAGCAGGCGATAGCTCAACAAAAGAAAATACGTTACTAGGATCAGATACTCATGAAATTTCAAACATAACTTCAAAAATGTATACAGATAAATCACACAAAATCCCAACCAAAAATGTAACTGGAGAAGAAATTCTGCAATCAGGATTGAAATCAAATAAATTAAATGAAATATCATTAAAAGATAATGTGAAAGAGGGTATAAATATAGAAAAGATTACATCATCTTATACAATTAATGACCTAATAGCAACAGAAACGTCAACTAAATTGTTACCATTATATAAATATTCTAAAATTTTAAACACTAATTTGGAAAGTGAAAATGTAAATGGTTTAATATCATTAGAATCGGCCACATATTTGGATAAATCCCAAGAAGATTTATTGACAGAAAATCCAATTGAAGATACATTAGAATTCCAAACCACTTCTGATATTTTAGTTGATACTTCAACTAAAGAAAACATATTTGGACATACAACATTAGAATCAGATAAATCTTCCGATACCTCTAATGAAATTTTGGCAAAATCATCAGATGTATCCATATCCAAAATTAAAACTGGGAATGAATCAGTAGGAGATTCCTTGCTGTACCTAGATAATTACCCTCATATTGAGATATCTGATTTGGAAAAAGAATTGAGAGAAAATAACACTTACACATCATCATTTGAATCAAAAGGCTCAAATAACGAGATTTCAGAATTTGGAGATTTTTCACACACGAGTGATACAATTTCGACGGAAAAAGCTGATGACGACATAGTTCTTTCACAAGACAATATTAATGACTTTTCCTTATCGACAGAAAATAACCCTTTTGATACAACCTCAGAACCTGATACATATAATAATATATATGATAAAGAAACATATACAGAAAAAAATTTAACTCATATTCCTGGTTATAAATTTATCAACTCCTCTGATGAAGTAACGTACACTGAGAAAGAAAATATTTATAGACCCGGATTGATTGAAGATGAGAATAACTCAGAAAATATAGATGAAAATTATACTGTAGAAGGCGTCGATGAAAATATATCATTGGAGTCTGCTACATTTTTAGATAAATATCTGGACAAAAAAGGAGACAAATCGATAAATGCATCACCAAAATCTAGTACAGTATCAAAATTAGCAACAGTTCACTACAATTTAACTAGCGTAAATGATAATATTATGATAGAGAATATAGGCATTTTAAAACTAACAACTGACAAACCAACATCAAACATTTCAAATAGTTACTTAGGGTCAACTAATCTCATGGAAAATACTATAGAGCCAGTGGAAAGAAGTAATATAGAAAATGAAATGCTCGAGTTTACTACACTAAAGTCATTACCTATAGAATTGGCATTAAATGGTTCTATTGATTCTCTGTTTTTAGATTCCACAGTAATGATCGATAGAAATGCCGAAATACGAATAGGAGGAACGATAATGGAAAGCACATCAAATCTTGACACACTATTGAAAAACATTGAAGAAAAATTTGATGATAATAACAATACAGGGCTATTGTTAGGATTGTTTAATGATTCACAAGATATTATGAAAGCAAACACAAAAAATAACAAGAACGATAAATCAACTTTGGATGTTAACACTGAAAATTTAAAAAATAATTTGACCACTCAATTAAAATTGACTGGAACGACTCAAGATAAATTATTAATTTATAATTCATCATTAGAATCTTCAAATTTATTAGCGACAACAATAAAAACATCTATAGAAAATCTATCCTTTTACTCATCATTAGATTATACAAAACCCCAAGGAAAGATGGCAGAGTCCGGAATAGAAATATTACTAGAAAATGCATCAATAGAATCTGTAGAACGATCAGAAACAGTGAGGGAGCCAACAAATAAAATTATAGAGGTTACTAAAATGAAAGTAATGAATGAAGAGTTAACCACAGAAACTTCCCTTAAAAATACATATTTGAAATCTACCCACTTATCATTACCTACTAAGAAAGCCAAAAATAAAATTTCATTCGATAATTTATATTCAGAATTGTCTACCTTATCAGCACAAGAAAACTCCCCTATGACAAATAAAAGGCCTAATGTCAAAGTTTCATTTGAAAAAATAGCCCTAGGAACTTCAAGCTCTTCGCAAAATAAAGAAGAGTCAAAAGTAGAAACTTCCACTGAAAATGTGCTGAAAAAATTTTCAACTTTATTAGTAATGAATAAACAGTCAGAATCAGAAACATCAATTACTCACGTATTGTCAGATTCTACTACAATATCAAGAAATAATATTATGTCATTAGTAGAGACAACCGCTAAAAGTGAATTAATAGAGCTTGATTCAATATCAAGAAATACAAATATTTTAAAAACAGAAACATCTAATGAAAATATATCAATAAATCCTTCTACATCATCAGAAAATACTAGTTTGTCATCACTAGAAACATCCATTTCAAACGTTTCGATAGAACTTTTAACACCATCAGGAATGACAGAGCACTCACCAATAGAAGCATTAAATGTAAATTCAGCATTAGAATTGTCATCAATGTCAGGAAATAGTATTATATCAGAAGTTGAAAAATCCACTGAAAATGTATCATTAGAATTTTCTACATTATCAGGAGAGACTAGCATATCACTAAAATATGCAGTCACTGAAAGCTTAACAGTACAATCTGATAAATTATTAGGAAACATTAGTATCCCTTCAGTAAACAAACTCACCGCAAGTGTGGGGCTGGAATCTTCTACTTTACCAGGAGTGATTGGTCAGCTAGCATTAAAAACATTAAATGAAAGTATTTCATTAGAATCTTCTACACTATCGGAAGAGATTAGTATGGCAGCAGAAGAAACATCCACTGATAATGTTTTATTCGAATCTACTAAATTATCGGGACAAGCTGATTTAAAATCAGTAAAAATATCCAAATCAAATGTGTCAATGGCACCTTTTATTCACTCAGAAATGACTGAACAATCATCAAAAGAAATCTTAAATGCAAAAACAATAGAATTATCCAGACCATTAGGAAATAGTATTATACCACCTAAAGTAGAAACATCTTCTGAAAACTTATCATCAGATCATGCTTTATTATCAGTAAATACAGTAATGCCATTAGTAGATATATTATCTGAAGCTGTGTCAATAAATTTCGCTACATCATCAGGAAATACAATCAATTCCTCAATAGAAACGCTCACTGAAAATATATCAAATGATTTTATTACATTATCTGAATATACTAGTATGCCACCAGTAGAAATATCCTATTCAAACATGTCTATGGAATTCGCTATTCCATTAGAAGACACTGATCAGTCAGAAATATATAATTCAAACATTCCCTTTAAATCTTCTAAGCTATCAGGAAATAGTATTATATCAAAAGGAGAAACATTTACTGAGAATGTATCATTAGAATCTGTTACATTATCAGGAAATACAATTATTCCAGCTGTAGAAACGTTCACAAAAAATGTTCATAGTAAATCTACTCCATCAGGAATGACTGAGCTGTCAGAAACATTAAATGCAAATCTATTATTGGAATCTTTGACAATATCAGAGAAGAGTTTCTTGCCAGAAGAAGAAATATCCACTAGACATTTATCATTAGAATCAGACACATTATCAGTAACTACAATAATGCCATCAGTAGAAACGTTCAAATACATTATTTCAAATGATTTTTCCAAACCATCAATAATTACTAGTATTCCATCAGTAGAAATATCAAATTCAAATATGTCAATGGAATCTGTTAATCTATTACTAAAGACTGGACAGTCAGAAATAGAAACATTGAATCCAAATATTACATTCAATGTGTTCACACCGTCAGAAGAAAATGTTATAACAGCAGTAGAAACTTATACTGAAAATGTTTCATCAGGATCTGCTACATCATCAGGAAATATTAGCATGCCATCAGTTAAACCATTTACTGAAACTGAACTTATAGTAAATTCTACTCCCTTAGGAATTAATGAGCAGTCTCCAATAAGCACATCAATTGCAAATTTATTATTAGACTATTTTACAGTATCAGAAAAGAGTATAACAACAAATAAAAAACCATACAATGAAAACATGTTATTAGAATCGGTTACATTGTCAGGAATTAATAATATATCACCATTAAAAACGTTTTCCATAAATAAATCAATAGATTTCGCTACAGTATCAAAAAGCACTAAAATTGCATCAGTAAAAACGTCAACTAAAGAAATGCTGATGGAATCGTATACTCCCTCAGGAGTTACTATAAAGTCAGCAATCGAAACATCTAATGAAAATTTGTTATTAGATAATTTTACATTATCAGAAAATAGTATTATACACGAAGAAGAAACATCCACTGGAAATGTATTATTGGAATCTGCTACATCGTCAGGAATTACTATTATGCCATCAGTAGAAATTTTCACTGAAAAAAAACCTATAGAGTCTCTAACACTATTAGGAAATACTAATATTTTACCAAGAGAAACATTGATTGAAAATATGTCATTAAACTCTTCTACGATTTCAGGAATACCTAATATGCCACAAGAAGAAACATTTACTGCAACTATATCTAATAATTTTACTTTATCAGATTATTCTAGTACGCCACTGTTAGAAACACCCTCTACAAATTTGTCGATAGACTCTCCAATCCTATCAGGAATATCGGGGCAGTCAGCAATCAATACTTACAATTCATATGCATCATTAGAATATGCCAAGAGAGAAGGAATTAGTATATCATCAGAAAATACATCCAAAACTAATGTATCATTTGTATCGTCCACATTATCGAGAATAGCTTCAGATACATCAAAAGAAACATCAAATATGAATATACCATTAGAATCTACTAGACAGTCAACAATTTCGATGATGCCAACGTTTGAAAAATCTAGCTCAAATGTGTATTTAGAATATGGAACACTCTCAGGAATGTATGGAGACTCCTCAGTAGAAATATCAACGTTTGGTGTATCATTAGAACGTGCCACACACCCAAGAACGAATAAAAATATTTCACTAGAAACATCAATTGTTAATATATCTTTAGAAACTTCCACTTCACTTGGATTGTTTGAAAAGCCACCAAAAGATTTATCAAACCAAAATTTATCTGTAGAATTGGTAAAACCCACTATAGAGACTGAACAAACATTATTAGAAACATCTACGGGGAATGTACCTTTAGAAATCACAACATTATTTGGAGTGTTGAATGAAAGATCAAAAGAAAACTCTAGATTGAATAAATCATTAGAAACTGTTATTTTAATAGGAATGAGTGGAGAAAAAGGAATAGAAACAACATTTACTAAGGCATTAGACTTTACAAAAATATTAGGAACGAGTACAGATACATCTCTATATAAATCTAATGTTAATTTACCACTGAAATCTATAGAACAACTAGAGCTCAATACAGATACATTAATAGAAACCTCAACTGATAATGTAACATTAGAATCTGCTAAACTCTTTGGAATAACTCAAGAACCATTAGAAGAAATGTCAATCCCGACTGAATCATTAGAATTGGTAACAGTAGTCGGAATCGGAAGGAATAGAAAACCCTCGCTTGATATAATGACTGGAAACGAATCATTAGAATCTGATACACTCCATGGCATGACTCGCGAACCATTAAAAGAAAAATTCATTCCATCTGAATCTTTAGAATTGGTCACAGTAATCGGAACGACCATAGAACCATCAGTAGAAATAACAACTGGAAATGTAGCGTTAGAATCTACTACACTCCTTGAAACGACTCGAGAACCACTAAAAGAAAAATACAATCCTACTGAATCATTAGAATTGGTCACAATGATTGGGACGACTAGAGAACCTCTGCTAGATATAATGACTGGAAATGTATCGTTAGAATCTGCTACACTCCTTGAACTGACTCGAGAACCACTAAAAGAAAAATCCAATCTAACTGAATCATTAGAATTGGTCACAATGATTGGGACGACTAGAGAACCTCTGCTAGATATAATGACTGGAAATATATCATTAGAATCTGCTATACACCCTGGAATGATTCAAAAATCATTAAAAGAAAAATCTAATCCAAATGAATCTTTAGAATTGGTCACAAAAATGGAAGTGACTAGAGAAACCTCACAAGAAATAAAGAATGATAATGTATCATTAGAATCTGCTACACTCCTGGGAACGTCTCAAGAGATATTAAAAGAAACATTTATTCCAAGTGGATCATTAAAATTGGTCACAGTAATGGGAACTACTAGAGAACCATCACTAGATATAATGACTGTAAATGAATCATTAGAATCTGCTACAATCCTTAAAACGACTCAAGAAATATTAAAAGAAAAATTCATTCCAACTGATTCATTAGAACTGGTCCCAGTAGTCGAAACCACTAGAGAGCCTTCAGTAGATATAATGACTAGAAATGTCTCATTAGAATCTGCTACACTCCTTGGAATGGCTCGAGAGCCATTAAAAGAAAAATCCATTCCAACCGAATCTTTAGAATTGGTCACAAAAATGGAAGTGACTAGAGAAACCTCACAAGAAATAAAGAATGGCAATGTATCATTAGAATCTGCTACACTCTTGGGAACAACTCAAGAAACACTAAAAGAAAAATCATTAGAATTGGTCACAGTAATAGGAACCACTAGAGTACCATCATTAGATATAATGACTGGAAATATATCATTAGAATTTTCTACACTCCTTAGAATGACTCGAGAACCATTAAAAGAAACGGCCTTAAATAAATCAGTTGATAGTTACACAGTATCAGAAGATGTTAACGGACCATTAGCTCATATCTATTCAGTGATCGAACCTTTAGATAATGTAAAATTATTTAGCATTACTAGAGAACCGTATGTAGAATTATCATCATCATTAGAAAATGAAAAAAACTCAACAATGACTAAATCTGAACTTAATACCGATACTATATTTAAAATAAAAGAATTATCAACAGTTAGAAACTTTAGCTTCAATGTATCTTTAGAATCTTCTACTAAATACCAAATGGTAGAAGATTCAGAAACTGACACCTCTACTCTAAATTCATTGTTAAGATCTGAGGGCTTACCAGGAAAAACATATGTATATTTAGAAGAAAACTCTAATGAGAATGTGTCGTTGGTAAATCCCACCTTATTAGAAACAACAAGTGTGAATATTAAAGAACCTTTTAAAAAAAACATTTCATTGGAATCTGTCAACCTATTAATAACGACAAGAAATCCGAGAATTAAAACAACCAATAATGCTGTATTTTTAGAATATTCCCCTTTATTAGTAGCGATGGAAAAGTCAGCAACGACTGAAAAAATATTTGTTGACTATGATATCTTACCATTGTCAATAAAAGAGCCAGAAAGAGAAACTAATTCTCAAAATATATCTTTAGAACCTATCGCTATAGAAGATAGGACAAAAATATCAGAAATAGAATCTACAGCTCAAAGCGTATTGTTAGAATTGGTTCCCCTAATAGCTACTACAGGAGTCTCAGAAAAAATAGCTACCACTCAACATGTTTCTTTGGAATATTTACCCTCTAAAATAAAGTCGGGAGATTTACAATTAAAACCAATTACTCAAATTCTCTCTTTGGAAACTATTTCCTCAACAGCTATGACAGAAGAGTCAGAAATAAAAACTACAACTGAAAATTTACCTTTAAAATCGGCTACCTTTTCGGCTAGGACAGGAAAGTCAAATATTAAACATACCACCCAAAATATACCGTTTGAATCTTCCACATTATCAATTACGGGAGGAGAGTCAAAAACAAAACCTTACACACAAAATACACTGTGGAAATCGTCCACTCTTGGAATTACTACAGATGTTTCAGAAATAGAGAATACCACTCAAAATGTATTATTGGAATCTGTCACTTTAGTAATTACTACAGAAGAGTCAGAAATAGAAACCACAAATAAGTATTCACCTTTGGAATCTGTCCCCTTAGTAGTTAAAACCGAAATTTCAGAAAAACAATCAACAACACAAAATGTAAATTTGGATTTGATCCCTTTATCAAATAAGGCAGAAAATTCAGAGATAGAACCAGCTACTCAAAAATCATTTTTGAAATATATACCTTTAACATTCAAGCCGAGAATTTCAGAGATGAAGCACACAGCTCAAAATGAATCCTTGAAATCTCTCCCCATAACATATACAACCGAAATTTTCGAAACAAAACTTACCACTGAAATGTTATCATTGAAATCTGTCACTTCAGAAATTACTACAGAAGAGTCAGAAATAGAAACCACAAATCAGGATGCACCCATGGAATCTGTCCACTTAAAAGTTAAAACAGGAATTTCAGAAATACAACCGACAACTCAAGAGGTACATTTGGAATCGAACACTTTATTAGATAAGGAAGAAATATCAGAGATAGAACCAACTACTCAAAAATCATTTTTGAAATATGTATCCTTAACATTCACACCAAGAGTTTCGGAGATAGACCATACATCTCAAAATGAATCGTTAAGATCTCTCCCAATAACATATACAACCGAAATTTTGGAAATAGAACCAACCACTCAAACTGTACCTTTGGAAGCGGTTACGTTTTCAGCTACAGCCGAATCTTCAGAAATAGAAATAACCACTGAAACTGTATATTTGGAATCTGTCTCTTTAGCAATTACTACAGAAGAGTCAGAAATAGAAACCACAAATAAGGATTCAACCTTGGAATCTGTCCCCTTAGTAGTTAAAACAGAAATTTCAGAAATACAATCAACAACTCAAGGTGTCCAATTGGAATCGATCACTTTATCAGACAAGGCAGAAATTTCAGAGATAGAACCAACTACTCAAAAGTCATTTTTGAAAAATGTACCTTTAACATTCACGCCAATATTTTCAGTGATAGATCATACATCTCAAAATGAATCTTTAAGATCTCTCCCAATAACATATACAACCGAAATATTAGAACAAGAACCAACCATTCCAACTGTAGCTTTGGAATTGGTCACCCTTTCAGCTACAACTGATATTTCAGAACTAGAAACTACCACTCAAACTGTACCTTTGGAATTGACCACGTTAACAGCTACAACTGACGTTTCAGAAATAGATCTATCCACTAAAACTGTATCTTTGGAATCTGTTCCCTTAGTAGCTACAACAGGAACTTCAGACCTAGAGACTACCACTCAAACTGTAACTTTGGAACCTCTAGCCTTAACATCTATGACGGTAGTTTCAAAAGAAGAACAAAACACTTTAGCTGTATCTATAGAATCTGACCCCTTAACAGTTATGACGGAAGTTTCCAAAATAGAATCTATATCTACAAATGTATCGGATTTTGTTTCCTTGAACGCTATAACAGGAATTTCAGAAATAGAGCAAACAACTCAAGATGAATCTTTGGAATCGTTCCCTTTATCAGCTAATACAGGAATTTCAGCATTAGAGCCTACTACTCAAGATATATCTATGGAATGGTCCACGTTAATGGCAACAACCAAAGAGTCAGAGATAGAAACAACCAATCCAAATTGGTCTTTTGAATCTGATAACTTACCGGTAGTTACAAAAGAATCCGATATACAGAATGGTACTCAAAATGTAGATTTTGATTCTTCAACTTTATCTTTTAAAACAGCAGGATCAAAAATAAAATCTAATACTCAAAATATATATTTGGAATCTATCAGTCTTTCAGCTACGAGTGGAGAGTCAGAAATAAAACCTCTGAGTAAAAGTGTATCAATTGAGTCTGTGAACTTAACTCTACCGACAGAAGAGTCATTAATAAACTTTTACACGCAAAATGTTTATATAGATGCCGCAACATTATCTCTACCGACATTAGGGCCTTTAACAGAATATTCCACAGAAAATGTATATTTAGGGTCAACAAATTTACCTCAAATCAAGGAGAATGTATCATTAGAAATTTCCCCCTTGATAAAGTATTCTAAATATGACAACCAAATAAAAATGACAGCAATGTCAGGCCAAGAAATATTCCCCGCGAACGTGTTGCTAGAATATAACAATATAACGAATACAACTAAAGAATCTTCATTAAAAAGCTCAATTAAAATTATACATTTGGAATCTTTAAATTCATCAGAACAGACAAAAGATTTGGGAATAGTAACTTCCTTTGACAATGTAGATCTGTTATCTGAAAACCAAAGAGAAATAGTTGAAGAATCATCAGTAGGAAACTACTTGACGAGTATAGGGTTGGAGTATGCTAGAATTTATGGAAATACAGAAGTAGAAAGCTCCACTGTTAATGAATCATTGGAGAATAGCAATCTGCCGGTAGATTGGTCATTAGAAACATCATCTATCTCAGTAGAAGCCTCAACAGGAGAGTCTGCATTAGAAACATCCACTTCAAATGTATTATGGGACTCTTCCACGCTATCAAGAACTGGAGATATATCAGTAAAAACTACAATTTTAAATAAAGCTTTAGAATCTACAACAATTAATGGGGAAAATAATTCATCTACAGGAAACTACAATACAGACGATTCTTTAGAAATAACTACTTTAATGGACATGCCAGGAGAACCAGCTGTAGATACGTACATTGAAAATGATTCATTTGAATATGCCACAATAAGAGAAATTAAAGAAGCTTTAACAGTAGAAACACACCCTTCATCAGGTGTATATTGGGACTCAACCACGTTTCCAAATACAACAGAATATTCCACAGTAGACTTCTATTCTCCAAATGTATCTATGGAGTCTGCTACATTTTCAGGTATAGCGTCTGTGGCGTTAGAATTGGAACCTAAATTCACAAAAAACAATTCACTATCAATTAGTAATAACTCTAAGCAAAATTGGGACTTGATAGCAGAAACCAGTACTAAATATTTTAAATCAGATAACTCTACTCTCTTAGAAATAAAAGGATCAGTAATGAAAGAATATATTCCGAAAAACCTGTATTTGAAATCAAAAACCAATTCAGAACTGACCAAAGAAGAATTTTCTGACAATGCATTGTTAAACTTTACTAATTTGTTACTATCGCCAGAAAAAACAAAATTTGGATACACCAATAAAAAACATACTTCAATATATTCTCCATTTGCCCATTCAAACAACCAATCAACAACAAAATATGCTATTCTCAGGAACAAAAATGTTCGCACAGCTACAACTACTAAACCAGTTTTAGACAAAATATCAGAAAGTATTATATACCCCACAATAAATAATCGAGAAGTTTCTAAATTTGAGTCATTTATTGAGCCAATGTCATCTAATTCTAACAAATTCCAGTCTAAAACCTCAAAAATAAAGCCAATATTTGATCAAGTATCATCAGAAAACAATAATATCAAATATCCAAGCATTCAAGAGACTTCGACAGTAGAGCCAATAGTTAGTCAAGAATCATTAAGACCTTACACTTTTCATCCAGCAAGTAAGCAAGAAATATTTAAAGTAGAATCAATAGATAATCAAATATTATCTAAAATTGTTGTGACAACCATAAATCCTCTCAAAACTTCAACAAATAACCTGAAAGCAAATCATACATCATTAGAATCTGACAGTATTTCAATTCCTATACAACCAGAACGTTATATGGTGGAGTCAATAATCGATCAAGAATCATTAGGACTTGTCACTGTCGCTCCTCTACACAGTAAAGGAAATACTACAAGAATCCCCTTATTCTATCAAGTGCCATTGAATAATATTACAAATGCTCAAAAAATATATATGAAAGAACCAGAATCTGATCAGCTATCATTAGAATCTGAAGATCTATCTGTATCGAAGATTGAAAATATCTCTCAAATAGATAAAGTAACTGGGCCATCTTTGCTGTATGGCAAATTAATTCTACCAGAAACTATATTAGAACCTATAATATTAAATGAGGATGTGACATTCAAAAATAATAATATTCATGATATTTATAAAATGAGATTAGTAGATGGTCAAATATCACATAAAACTCTTAAAAGCCCAAATGTAAATTATTTTGAAACTTCAAATACTGGATTATTAAATGATACAAAATTAATAGAATCCGTTGCTAATCCAAAAACAAACTTTAAAGAAACTCAAACTGTGAAGTCAACATTTAAACAAGGGCATATAGGTTCTGTCATAATCACAACATCGAGTAATCAGGAAACCTCTCCAGAGGAGTCAATATTTGATCAAAAATATTTAATATCAGCCAATAACTCTTCCAATGTTGCCCTAAAACCTTTCTTGGCGGAACCAACAAAAGATAAAATAGGACTAACTACATATAAAGATTACGCAAAACTTAATATTTTCAGTGTAAATCAATTTTATTATGATTCTTTCAGAAATAAAAGTATTACTGGAGAGTATTATCAAGAACCCATTAATTTTACTAAGGGGATAACAGTAGGAAAGCAAAAAGATACCCCGGAACAAATTAATTCAATCTCCACTTTTGACCAGCAATTAGAACACTTAAATCACCCATTCTCTACAAATAAAACAAAAACAAATGTAGAATCGCTCAGTGAAATAAGTCATAAAGGATCTATTAATCTCCCTCTGAAATTGCAAGAATATACAACCTTTCAACCTTTTAGTGAAGAATTGTATTTGGCGTTTGACAATATTTATATTCCAAAAATTACAAAGAAACATAAAACCAAATCAGTTGTTGGTAGTCAAAATCTATCTAGGGAAGCAGACGATCATAATAAAAACCAATTAACAGATCATGACATAACTTTAAACTATACTATTACAGGGACAAATATAAGTGGTAGTCGTGTAAAGCAATCCCTTTTCGATCAGATAATGTCTAAATGGGAGAATGCTCAATCCAAGGAAGGACTTAAAGGTGTATCAAATATGGACACCAAAAAACACCATGCGACAATTTCTGAAGCTAATAATAACATAATTACTAACAAATCTAGCATAAATGAGACTCAAAACATAGAAAGAAGTATTATGTCTAGGTCAAGACATAAAGAAGTCGAATCCACAGATAATAATTATCAGGGTAAAAATGAAATTACCAAGCCACCGGAATTGATTTTCGGTTTACCAACCATTGATATAGACCCAATTTATAAGAACACATTATATAGTGAGAATAAATATAAAACACTTCATGCTCCGACAGTAAAAGAAACGTACACACTATTCTTCGAAAATGCTTCTCAAACATTTAATAGCATTAAGGACTTAAGTAGCTCTTTATTAGATCAAAACTTTCAAACAGACAATACAATGTCTATTTACGGATCTACAAAACCAGTATCTGATGAAGTTACATACACAGATAGTAGAGAAGATTATTTCACGACAACTGAATTCGCCATTGACATGTTACCAACCGAATCTAATGAAGCTAGTGATGAATTTTATGACTCTACAACTGAGGATGTTTCATATGGTTACACTTCTATTGAAGACTTCACAACCACTGAGATATCTACATACGACCATGAGTCAACAGAAATTAATTTTGACGAGTCTATTTCTGAGGAAAATACAAATACTGATTTTACAACCACAGAATATTCAACCGATTCTGAGGAGGATAAGAATGAAATAACAAATCAAAGAATGATAGTGAGTAGATATTTTCAACACTCTTATAAGCCATCATCATTTTTTAACACCAGTCTTTTAGAAAATTCTACTGGAAATGAAAATTTAAATGAAATAAAAACTAAAGAAGATGAAATAAAGCCTGATGAAAAGGACAATATGGAAATGACAGCCACAGGATTATATAACGGAGTTGATGAGGAGCTGGGTACAGAAGAAAGTGTAACTAGAAGCACAGGACACATGGGGGGTAATAGCAATCAAGTGGAAATGAACGAAGACACAAACGACAACAGCGAATGGACTACAACATTGGATTCAGTCTGGAACATATGGACTAATAAACCCATTAATATTAATACTAGGCTTAGTGATGAAATTATAACAGATGTGGAAATTATCCACCCTAAGGACAATATTGAAAAAAGTCAAAGTATCGAAATGACAACATTAGAAATAACTCCAGCAAAGAGCAAATTTAGTGATAAAATTATAATTTCAAAAATTTCTCTTAATAATGATGTAAATAACAATAAAATATATAAAGAATACAATGACAGTACTGAACAAAGCAGTGAAGAAGAAACATCCACAGAAAATCTAAAAAAATTAGAAACAAATATATTAGAATCAAATATTGGAATTGGATCTTTAAAATTATATATGAGTAATTCTGAAAAATATGCTGACACAACTGAAGATAAAAACTTAGTAGGGTTTGAAAAACCAACTATTGACCTTAAAAAACCTAAAGATAAAGCTATATTAATAGAAAACAAATATGAAGAAAGACCATCTACTCTCAAATACTCTGAAGAACGTATTATTAAAGGAGGTAAAATTCAAAGTGATGTCCCTGAAAACATTCCATTAGCATCCCATTTACATTTCAACAACACTACAAAAGAAATAAACAATATTTCTCAATTTAACAATAAAACAAGTGATATTACTTATTTAAATATTACCATAGAGCCAGTGGAAAGAAGTACGTGGATTAAGCATAAATCGATATTTTCAGACTACACGGAGCCTAGACAAATAACTGAAGCTATATTAAATAAGAAATTATCAGATTTTGGAGAGTTTAGAGGATTGCAGTCTACAAATATGTCTACTAGCTATAGATTTAAATCATCCCCTATCTTTCCAAACAAAGAATTAGAATATATATTAACAAAAGAAAAAACTACTGATTCAAAATACCCCTATTCAAATATAGATACAATACCATATTTTTCAAAAACAGAAAGTACATCTGTATCATTTTTATCAGCACAAAATAATAAAATGAGTAATTCAAGAAAGCATAATATATTGAAGGGACACAGAGCACATATATACCAAAATATACCTAGAAGTCTACAAACAGGATATGCCATTAGAGAAATGAATAATTATGAAACTACACCCTTGACTAAATTATATAATAGAGGTGAAAATAAATTTAATTTAATAAATGAAACATTGGAGAACATAGAAAGAGAAAATTACTCTAAAATTGTACCTGAAATTTTACATAAGAAACCAATTGTAATAAGCTCAAAAAATTATGATCAATTTTCTATATTATTGACAAACCAATATAAAATTGATTCAAATGAATCCTCGTTTTCTCGGGATGAATATGAAAAGAAAACCATACCAGTTTCAACCACTTTTTATGGATCAGTTGAAGTTAATGCCAATACCCCTTGCACAGACGCACAAAACATAAACCATAACATAGAATCTCCGACAATAGGAACAAGAAATTTTGGATATAACCTTAAACTTCATGAAAATGAAAGAAATACATTACAGGAAAGAAGATACACTGCTGGAGGCCAGTTAGAAACATTAAATTCAAAAACTAACTTAACGTTGCAGCAACTAATGCAAATATTCCACTCAAAATCTGATATAGATAAAGACATTCTTAGGCACAACAACTTGACAAATAATTTAACAATAAAACAGATTTTAAATATATTATATTCGAAGGTGAAAGAAACAGCTCAAAATAAACAAAAATACATAGAAAACAAGGCAAAAGAAGGAACTCCCGTGTTTGACCATTCCTCTGTATCCAAAGCTAGAAGTGAAATATCTATAAAACAAACCATGCAAGGAAGTAAAAATCACTTTGTGGAAATCTACAATGATACAACAAGAAAAAAGCAGCCTATTACGGAATTGGTTAACTGTATTGAAAAAGGCAAAAGTGATTTTGAATATGATTATAATTTTGATCAATATGATGAGTCCTCCTCTGAAAAAAGCCATCAAAGTAATCGAGAAGAACAAACCGAGAGTGATATACTTTGTCAAGTGCCACCAGAAGACATTACCAAATTGGAAAGAGACAAACAGCATTTTAAAAACACCAATGATAATACAGCAGATGATATAAATATATCTCAATTTTATGATGATGACAGAGTATTGAGCTATGATTCGGAATATGGTATTTATGACGATGAAAGGTATGAGGAAGATTATAGGAGAATGGCCGATACAAGTAATATTGAGGGATACAAAATTGGTAACCGGAAAAACACGAATGATTACCCAATAATAATGAGTGACAAAATATTCGATAAAAATCTTGGTCAAATTTTAGAAGATGATGAACACAGTATTGGAAGTATTAGTGATGTTTCAGACCCAACTATGTTTTATTATCATACAACTTACAAGGATAAAAATCAAAGATTTACACCCTATGATTATGCGAGATATTTTGAAATAGGTCCCCAAAAATACACATATGGTATTTCTAGTAATGCAAGATATAATCAATATGAAAATAGGGGTATAAAGAAGATAAATGTTCCCAACAATGTTCGTAGCAATTTAGAGAAATATTTTGGCAGAGAAAAATACCGAGATAATTCGCTCAGGCGTAGGCCAATAAGAAGAAAACATCAAGCACCAACATTTAGTAAAACAAATATGCTTTCCCAAAATATGAAATATACTCCTAGTGAAGAGTATACTGAAAGAATTCCTAGAGTGACCTTGACTAAATTAAAAAGAAGAAATCCTACTTTTATAAGAATCCCTTACTTTTTACTTAGAAATGAATATTTACGTGCTACTGAAAAACCTCATATGCACTGGAAAAATCAATTATTATATAAACATGAACCAGATTTCTGAAAAACTTAGAGATAATGACACAATAAACTTTCACAAAAATTTTAGAATTTTGAAAAATAGACGCAAAATAAAGATAAAACAAATGAATGGGAATTATTCTGCTGAAAATGTGTTAAACTTAAAAAGCAGTCTTTATTTTATCCCAATAATGAGATAGTAAATAGTTATTTTGAATATAAAGGACTAAATATAGGAAACACGCAAAATACATATGATAATTAATATTTAGAGAAAAACCATAGCTTAAAGCAAAGTGTTTTACCTTATATAAACAAAGAGCCAGAGGGTAAATATATCGACTTAGGAGAGCCATTTTCAGAAATTGAAAATATTGATTACGAAAAAAATATAGCAAATAATCAAATAAATGAATTAGAAAATGTTTTACATTATTTTAGAAATAAAATAGAGGGTAAAACCACTCCCAGTGGACAACAAAACGTAGCAAAGAGACAAAATGATGATCATACTGAACTACTATACGAAAGTTTATATAGCTTAAACCCACAATACCCCAATACTCGGATGAAGTTAACCCTAATAAATATCCTTACCCTGACAAATAAAGTATTTTAAATCACCCAGATACACCTTACACAAAAACATTATTCAACCCAAAACCAAATTTTTAAATGGTATTGCCTTACTCTAGTGTAATGAGTGCATATGTAGACTATGAAAATACAAACACAAAATCACATACTAAATTTGATTTATTAAATGAAAAAGGCACCCATTTGGTAAAAGTTATGGAACCATTTTCTAAAGAAGAGGATAGTAGTGAATTTTATGAGACTCAGAAACCAATCAAAGGAAAAAATCCTAAATTTAATAGAATGCTTAATTCCAAAGAATCTCTTTTGGAAAAAAATACTATCCCATACTCAAAAGTGACAAAGCACGAACCTTATGAATACCAAGACTCAAAAATAGTAATGACAAAAATTACATGAGAATGCTAGAAAGAGTGATGTTACCATCTGCTCAAGATGATATAAATAATTCTGATTACGAAGAACCATCAGAAGATACTTTTTACTAAAAGAAAACTATCCAAAGAACCAAACACACTTATAAAACCACAAAGAAAGACAATTAATGATATCGTAGTGTTTATAGGCCTGAAAGACCATATTTATGACTAAATAAATGTAATGTAATAATTCGTTTGTTCAAGAAATGATTCCTAGACATCAGTAAACAAATTTTAGTTAGTAATATTTTGGGACAAGTACAAATTTAAACATAAACCGTGAATAAGTTAATATTATTTTCTTTAACTAAAACAATTATTATGTCGGATTGAAATGGTTTTTATAATTACTATTTACATATGCTTCATTAAAATTTTAACATTTCTTACTTATATATAATATTGTTTTATTTGATAATCTTATTATCAAACAAAATTTACTTATATAAATTTGCAAATGTTTAATTGGGAAATGATACATTTCTTGGAAAATACAATAAAGATTTTTTCTATGGGAATTTTTATTATTATGTTACTTTAAGAAGTACCCGGCAAGGTCCTGGGTAACCATGCAATGAATTGCTTGGTTACCCTTGACAATGTTTTTCCTTGCTTCAAGTCGACACAAAAAAAATTCTTCATTTAAATTGATCCACCCAAGTTTTAATGAATTTAAAAACATCTAATTCAAATGTTAAAGTTCCGATCCTTAGGTGCAAATTTTCGTATATAGGGGCTACCTATTTTAAAATTTCAGAGCTCTGCATGCGACAGATCTCGCACAATGGTTATGACAGACAGACTGATATACAAACTCTTCATTTTATCAATATATAGGTATAGAAAATATTAATATTTACAAAAGACATAATAGAATTTTTAATATGATAATTTGTATTAACTATAATAAAAATACTATATAATGAGTCACAAAAATATGATAAATTATCACTAAACCAAATCCATATTTTATAGCAAAGTTAGCGTAAGAAAATAACACTCCTGCAATAGACATCACGTCAACAAATAGAAAATGTGAAATACAGAAGGTGTGTAAGAGTTATAATACTACATATATCAAATCACGCCATTGCCTTATGGGGTAGGCAAGAAACTTTGCATATTGCTATAAAAAAACTCACTTAATCCATTCTCACTAACTTCATACGTCCCTATACTTGTATAGGCTAATCCATTTACTTCAATATCATCCATACACTGAATCATACATGCGCTTTTAATCTTAAACCCTTAATGTTTGTCTCTTTATCACACATTAATCTACAACATTTATTCACGCCTTACATGGCATATCCCTTCCTTTTAATCCACACACTCTACCAACGTATAGTTGCTTCATCACTCGATCCTCACTCATCCATTCAACATGCGCAAACCAACGTACACTCATCATTCAACATGCCCAAACCAACGTACACTCATCATTCAACATACCCAAACCAACGTACACTCATCACTCAACATGCCCAAACCAACGTAAGATGCATCTTTCACATTCCCTTTCAAACCACACTCCTTCAGCACCCATTCATTACTGACTCTGTCCATACGAGTTTTTTTTAGATATCGGTTTCCAGAAGCATTCAAATCGCCCTTGTGTTTCTCCTGGCAAACACACGCTTCACATCCAGATAACAATGTTGGGATTATCACAATTTTATATAGTGACATCTTTGTTTCTTTCGATACAATTCATTCTTTGCAATAATTCACATACATTCAACTGTTTTCCGAGATGCATTCACCCTTTTGGTCGATTTTACCATCCGTTACTTATATTTTTACAGAATATTCTGCCCAGATTCACAAGTCATTCACTAGTTCTAACAGTTTCCATTTATACAAAGCTGGCAACCTTTTCCTGAACAGTACTTATTGAAAATGATCACCTTAGTTTTGGAGAAATTTATAAGAAGATACATTCTGTTTGTCACCACATTCAAATGATTTAATGCAATCTGTAAATCAATTTCATTCTGTCATTTATTATGGCATCATATACATAGCAGCTAACACCTTCACATTGTTTATTTGTACACTAACCACGTCCTTTCATAGCTCTTAACACTCAGGCTTCATTATTTCTCTCCCTAATCATAGCATTTTCTTCTTCTTTCTCTACGTTTTCGCCATATAATAGCTCCATCGCTCTCATATACGGTTTTCCCCCCAGATCATCTTACCCCGTTCATTCTGAATAGCATAGGTCTTTCCTTACACTTATTGTTTCTTTTTATTTAATAACTTCCAGAACAGCTTCTTATTTCTTTCAAAAATATTCTACAGTATTTTTCCTTGTTTTAATCTCATTTGCTCCTTACTCGCTTTCACCACTTTATTTACATGAATAACTAAGCTGGTTAAAATTCAGTTTAAAAGTAAATTATTATTTGAGAAATTCTTAATTAATATGTTCTAATTTATGTATACAAATGTTGATAAATTATTATATAACTGACATAAGCTACCTGTGAAATCTAATATATCTTAAATATTCACAAATGTTAGAATAAAATTCCTACAATGTTCTAAAATCTTGATTTTGTTTTAGTGATACATGAAAGATGCTAATTAATGTAAGTTTTTTAAGCCATAATTCATTAAAGTTACGATTATTATTATGATTTGATAATATACATTTAATATATCGATTTAAATATACGGTATAAAATAATACTGAAAACAGTGGTAACAAAATCACTTAAGATGGTTAATTTTTATAGTTTGATTGGTTTGTTTGATAAATTCTAAATAAAATAAACAATATTACTAAAAAGAATAATGCTTAGTCTTAAAAACATGTATTTTAATTACATATTTAGAAACAGTAATTACAAATGGGTTTTAAGTATTTACGGTTTATATAATTACTTGCCTATAATATTTTTCTTTTTAAATTTGTATATTTACCAAATATGTATATTTACCAAATATGTATTTCGCATAAGAGAACATAATGTTACTTAAAAGGCTTACAATAAATGTATAAATATTTGATCCATTTGTTTAATTTTATTTTATGAATAAAACAATTTATATAATTAATAAGATTTAAGCTTAATCTAAAATACCAGCATTTGTTTAAACTATCTCATTTCATTCAAACTATTTTATTAATATTGATTATCATACCCATATTGCACATTTATATTTTTATCTCTGGTTTACTATTCGTATATTTTCTCTAGAGTCACATTTGTGCATAAATATGTACAATCATATATATATATATATATATATATATAAGCCTTTCTATAAAATGTGAGTCAAACTATCACTAGCTAATTTATAAATTTGAATTACTAAGAATTTAAAAGGTTTCATTATTGAAACATTCTTGATTTAAAAAGAATTATAAACAAATCAATCAAATAAAATGTGGCTTAGTTGATTTATCTTACATTTCAATATTGTCTCATGAATTAACTACCCTTCGGAAATATCTTTTTTTTTGTTTCAATTAAACGGCATTGAATAAAAGTTGCCCAGCTAGTTAAATTAAATTCCATAGAAAATGCACTTAAACTTTTAAAGAATTTATGAATTATTTGATTTAAAAAATTATTTAATGGGTCTGTTTTATCGTATACGGCTCACTGACTAACTTCTAGCTATGATTTAGACTCTTCACTATTAAAACTAAGAAAGCTAGAATATGAATTTTGTTTCTTCCAGTGGCACGCCCAGAAATTTGTTTTGGAGTGGGAATATGATCGAGGTTTTAGCCAAAATGATCATTCTTAGGGGGAAGATAGGAGCCACTGCCCTCTAACGATCAAATGTCAGGAAAATTGTGAATTTTAAATGTAACAATAATACATGTTGAAATGTTTTTCAAGGTAACGTACTTAGTTTATGGATTTTAATGATGTCAGTGGAGTTATAGACAATGCATCTAAGCTAATATATAATATGAACTTTTTTTTTTAAGATTTGAATTTTGATAGTAGCTTTAAATATTTGTAACGGTGATTATTTTTAATATAAATTTGTAGGACTGGTCTTAAAACGTAGCCTTTTCATTTTACACATCTTCAGTCCTATATACATATATATTTTAGTCTTATTTAATTTAATATAAGTTCTTTTCAAAACTATATTTGGTCTTAAAAGGGAAAAATACACAGTTTTCTCTACCTGGGATCACCACTGGTTCCGTTTTTTAAAGGTTGATCTGATGAATTCAGGATAAGACGAATAAACTAAACATAAAATATAAAGTTATGGCTAATTAATGTAAATTACAACAATACTAAAGGTAACCAAATAATATGTTCCAACCTACTGTAATAATCTGTGAAAAATTAAAAGTATTTTATAAGAACCTTTCTTTTATTTATTTATTCATACCTTACAAATGTAAAACGATTTCAAATTAAATTTATTTTCTAAAACATCACTCAACATAAATGTTAAATGAGTCCAATTTAAATAATAAATTATATTTTTGTTTTTGGTTAAAACCTTTTTTAATCTTTTACGTGTGATTCTACATGTTTACATAATTTAATACGTGTTTGTGTCAATGTGTTAGTAATAGTAGAGTAAACGAGTTATAGGGTCTGAATGAGGAAGGGGATTTTGATGGGTTTTAACATTCACCTCTAAAGGATTTTTTTTGAACCATTTGGGTTCTACATCTATGTACTAATTACACTAATTTGTTAGGGAATAAGAACGTTTGATTTATATGAAGTGCCTCTGCTTGGAGGGAGGGTGAAAAAATAATTTAGTGCACCCAACCGGGAGTGAACCCTGATCTCCCCATCTTAGGCAGTCTAGTTTATTGTGATAGTAGCGTATTAGACCATGTGACCACCAAAGTGGGTAAAGATTGGTTCACGTCATGAAATCCAGCCTTTGAGAAACAGATATAAGAGCGCTCCAAGATACTTTAATTTCCAGGTACCTACAATAGGTGTTCGACTGTATTATCAATATATCACAATATTATGTATGATTGACAAATCACATGCCCTCACCAGTGGTTAAATGGTTTAAGATAAGTGTGTCAAACTTGTTTAGTCATATCGTCAGGTGACTATTCGCCTCCAATTTTTGAAGACTTTCCCCAAAATTATACTTATGTCTTGGGCTGATTTTGTCCCCAATTTAGTCTCCGATTTGTTGAGTAAATTAACAAAATTCAAAGGAAGATATATTCTTAATTAAGATACCATGCTATATCAAGATTCTCCTATCTATTCTGTCAAAATAATTATATCTTACCGATTAAAATATTATATTATTATATTTATAGCTCAGTGCTAAGGTTTGTTCACCCATGTCTTGTACTGTATCCTATACCTTTAATTTTATCTATCTTCACATCTCGACATTATTTATTGACATTGTTCAGTAATATGAACATAAAAAACTAAATAATATAGTATTTTATGTAAAATTTTAATACAAACCATTTCCAACGGTGGTTGTAGAATAGCTGGTCACGAGAATACCAATAAAAATTGCCATTTATTCGTAATAGCAATATGGAGAATTTAATATAATTAAGGGTTGGCATTTCAAAAACCTTATCATTGACCTCATATTAAGTAACAATAACTCCAACTTACACAGGATATCAACGCTGAGGGACCTGCATGGTTTCTATTGGGAAACATCATTGTCAATCTCTCGTTTTTTTTGTGATTAATCTCCCCTAAAATATAATACATGTTTCACAACGCTGGTTAGTCGAGGTTTCCAGTAGCTCCTTCTTACCCCAGCATTCCATCTTCCAACATAAGTAAGAGCGAGAAGATTTGGCAACAGTTTACTGAGAAAGGGCGAAGATAAATGTTTTCTACAAAAGACCTGCTGTTCCTTCAGCATTAATATTAAGTTTAATGTAGTAACTACGCTAATAAAAAATAAAATTAAGATTATTTAAAATTGTAAGCCTCATCCTATATTTACTGGAAGAGACGAATTGATGAATTGACGAATTCAGTTGATCTACAGACGTTGACCCAGGAGGTTGTGTGTATATGATGTTTTCAAACCAAGGGTTACAGTTCTTCCGAAGCCTTTTTAAGGCCGAAGTTGAGTGATTTTCAGTGGATTACCAGTGATCTATTACCAATCGGTGTTTTGAACCATTAATATTCAAACATTCTGGTTTTTAACGTAAAATCTTTCGGCCCCTCTCAGGGCCAATATTTTCTATATTACGTGTGCCGGTTCAACGAACGATTTTAGTGTCGTCGTGAAAGGCCAGTGAACGGTCGACCGACCGGTCGAACCCAAAATCGTGTGAAAGTGCAACATCTAAACCCTCGAAAAATTAAAATGTCTACTGGATCTGACGTTGACGTCACCGAGGATGAAGAAGACGAGGAATCCATGTCAGAGGAGTCCCAGGATGGGAACATGGACACGCCACTCATAGGAAAAGGTACCATGGGGATACAACATGGACAAACGCTTAACAAAGCAGGTAACCAGCACCAATCTGATTTAAT
>CABFVX010003122.1:47033-59468 GCA_902151425.1 Timema shepardi
GTGCCGGTTCAACGAACGATTTTAGTGTCGTCGTGAAAGGCCAGTGAACGGTCGACCGACCGGTCGAACCCAAAATCGTGTGAAAGTGCAACATCTAAACCCTCGAAAAATTAAAATGTCTACTGGATCTGACGTTGACGTCACCGAGGATGAAGAAGACGAGGAATCCATGTCAGAGGAGTCCCAGGATGGGAACATGGACACGCCACTCATAGGAAAAGGTACCATGGGGATACAACATGGACAAACGCTTAACAAAGCAGGTAACCAGCACCAATCTGATTTAATATTTGAGCCTGCCTCAACTCTTAAACGTAAACACAGGGCCAAACCAGGAGTTGATGTTCCAGTCCCGAAGGCGATTAAGGTAACTAATCAATTCACTGCACTAGCTAGTGGACAAATCACCAAGGACCAAGAGGACACCGCTATGGAGTCGATAGACGACTCCCAGTGTAAAGAGACTGCAACCAAAAAGGTAAAGACACCCCCGATAGTGGTCACGAACGCAGCAGAATATAATAACATCAGCAAACTCCCAAAACAAAACCTAAAAGAGGAGAACAAACTCTACTGCATCGCACAGGGGATTAAAATAATTACTTCCTCCCTAAGCGACTACTCCTCACTATTAAAGATTCTAAAAGAAGCTTCATTAGAACACTACACATACATGTTACAGAAAGATAAACCATTTAAAGTAGTTATCAAGGGCCTACACTCTACCATGCCATGTGATTCCATAAGTTTGGAGCTCACCGAATTGGGGTTTAATCCCATAAACGTGAGACAACTATTTACCAGATCTTCCCCACAAATAGCAACACCTAGGCCACTACCTATCTTTGTTTGCACGCTGGAAAAAAACAAGTCCGTTGCAAAGATCTATGAAGTAAGAGCCATAAACCACACCATTGTCAAGGTGGAAGAATACAAAAAATCGGCGAGCACCATACTTCAGTGCCACCGATGTCAACGATTTGGGCACTCCAAGAACTACTGCTCCCAAACCCCTCGGTGCGTCAAGTGCCTCGGGGAACACTTAACAACAGCATGCAACAAGAAAGACAGAACCATGCCTGCACGCTGCGTAAACTGCAAGGGAGAGCACGCGGCAAACTACAGGAACTGCCCCGTGTTTGTCAGAGAAGTAGAAAGACAAAACAAACAATCAAAAAAATCTACCCAATATGAACATAATCATACTGAACAAACTCGTCCACCCAGTCAGACTACACGGCGACTTAGGAGAAATACCACACCAACGGTAACACACGCTCCCCCGGCCAAGCAGATGACTTACGCAGCGGCCGTTGTCAACCTCCCCCAAAAACCTAGTGAGACCTATTACAATACAAACGAGACTTCTGACCTAAAAACACTCTTCCAAATATTCAAAGACATTAATCTCTCTGGCCTTCTTGCACATCTCAAAACATACATGAACAGGCTTATAAACGCCCCAGATAAAACCACAAAGGCCCTAATTTTATTAGAAGCCGTCACCGAATTCTACTGCGATGGCAATTAATCAAACACGTCACCCAGACGACTACATGAACGTAATGTACTGGAACGCCAATGGCATCCTTCAACAGGCCCACGAACTGGAAATGTTATTGCAAACGTACGGTGTAGACATAGCCCTCATTTGCGAGACGCGTCTGTCAACAACTAAACGATTAAGTTTTTACGGATACGACACATACAGGACTGATAGGCCTACCGGAAGGGGCGGGGGAACGGCGGTACTGATCAAGAAAAACCTCAACCATTATCATACAGTAATACCAGGTACGGGAAACATAGAAACAACTTCAGTGATAGTTCCCATACCACGGAGAGAGATACTTTTTAGTGCCGTATATAGGAGCCCGGTGGTCCCATTTACAGCCCAAGACCTAAACACTCTGACGGCAAGGAAAAATTTCTTCGCCGCGGGAGACCTTAACTGCAAACACACTCATTGGAATAGCCGCTTATCCAACCAAGCTGGCCGTGCTCTGTCAGATCATGCGGCCCTAAATAACTATGTAGTATTGGCACCGGAGGAACCGACGTTCTACCCCTCCAACTACAGGAATCTTCCGGATGTGCTAGATGTCATACTTACGGACAGCGAACAACACCTTGAAGAATTTCATACTCTGAATGAACTGGACTCGGACCACATACCGGTTTTCTGTAGGCTACTAGTAAACACCAACCCCAGAAACACCTTCCTTAGGAGAAATATCCCAAGAACTGATTGGCCCAAATACCAGGCCACACTAGAAAGAGCTATACCACGAGAGTGGAAAGTAGAATCGACTGAAGAGGTGGACCATTCGCTCGCCCTCTTGACGTCAACACTTCTCGAAGCTCATCGGACATCAACCACCTATGAATCCCCAATAATCAACCTTAAGCGGGAGCACCCAGACCTAAACTTACTGATAGCACAGAAGAGGGAAGCGCGACATGATTGGCAGACATATCGCTCTCCGAGGCATCGGGTAATATACAATCGTCTAAGGGCCCTAGTTCGCCGTAGAGCGAAGCAGCTCAAAATGATCCGATGGAACGAATTTATCTCGGAAACAGTAAACGGGGGGGACAGTGTCTGGAAGATCACGAAACAACTAAAAGGGTCCACCCAGAGAACTAGAACCTCAGCCATCCATGGACGGCAGGGTATGACCTACACAGCCGCGGACAAAGCTGAAGCTATTGCAGAGTCTCTTGAAGACCAATTTAAGCCAAACAGCGAGCCCCAGGACGAGAACTTCACAACAGCGGTTAAAGATGAGGTACATCTATACTTCGAAGAACCTCCTGAAGTGCCACCACCCCGGGTGTCCAAACTAGAAGTGGAACAGGTAATAAGGAGACTGAAGAAGAAGAAAGCCCCGGGAGCGGATAGAATCTCGAACGAAATGCTGTGCCATGCCCCCGGTACAATCGTTAACCTTCTGACTGCCATATTTACCGCCGCGCTAAGATGGGGCTACTTTCCAGAAGTTTGGAAGATGGCCGACGTGATATCCATACCGAAGCCAGGAAAGGACACTAAATTTCCACAGAACAGGAGACCTATCAGCCTACTTAGCAGTCTTGGAAAGGTGTATGAGAAAATCATTCTCGAAAGGCTGAAACAATTTGCCCAGGAACACAGTATACTCCCCGATAACCAATTTGGATTCAGGAGCCACCACTCCACAGTCCACCCAATCACCAGCCTTATAGAAGAGACTACAGAGAGCTTCAACAGGAAGGAGACTACGCTCGCTGTTCTCATGGACGTTGAAAAGGCTTTCGATAAGGTCTGGCACGCGGGACTTCTTCGTAAAATGATCACCTTCAACTTCCCAAGGGCATACATCCAAGTGATACGAAACTTCCTACGCGGACGCTACTTCAGAGTGAAGATGGAAGGGAAGAGATCATCCTCTCACACCATCAGAGCGGGAGTGCCTCAGGGATCCGCCTTATCACCTTTTCTTTATAGCGTATATGTTGCGGACATCCCTACCAATCCAAAAGTTAGGGTTAGGCTATTTGCTGACGACACTCTTTTCTTCACTTCACACAGGAACATCAAGTATGCTGTTAAACATATGCAAAGGTTCCTGGACCAGTTCGGCGACTGGCTGGAGAAGTGGAGGATTAAAGTAAACCCGGCAAAATCTACGGCCATCAGAATATCTAAAAGAAGGAATCAGCCACAGGACCAGTTTAGGGTTCTGGGTGAAAACATCCCATACTCAAACGAGTTTAGATACCTTGGCGTCACAATAGACTCCCGCCTCAATTGGAAACCCCACGTTGAGTACACGAAGAAAAAGGCGATGGGGGTCTTCGTCAGGAATTACTCACTCCTTAAGAGCCAGCAGCTGAGCATCCAAACGAAACTTCTCCTTTACAGAAGTCTGATCCTGCCGCTACTCGTTTATGCCTGTGAAGCGTGGAGCTATGCTGCCCCAAACGTTTTAAATCAACTGCAAGTGACCCAAAACAGAGTACTCCGATGTATACTTGGAGTAACAACAAGAACAAACAACGCGTTCATCCATGCAGAGACTGGGACCAAGACCCTGAGAGAGCTATATGAAGACCGTGACAGAAGCTTCTATAGCAAAACCATACTGATAGAGGAAAACGAAATAGTTAGAAACCTTGGGCAGTACAACCCCCAAGAGCCCAGGCTCTATAAAAAACCTAGACTGGAGTAGAAGACCCCTACCCAGCTCCACAATTCCACAACTAGCCTGTCCTATTGCCAATCTCCCATTTTCTAAACTAACCCATCCACGCTAGCCAACTTGACAAGGTCAAGCAATCACTTTTCACAAATTCACAATCACTTATTCATCCCTCACTGAGTGTCTAATATGGAATTTGTGTTTTTATTTCAGCTCATCGAGAACCCACACTCCCCAACCTACACATAGGGCCTGACTACACTTGTGTTTACCATCACAGTGTACTAGGGCTCTATATAGATACTTCACAACAGAACACACGCTAAATTACACAACTCCCTTCCCATACTCCATTTGCCTTCCACAATCAATAAACACGTTCACAAAAAGAGGTTATGGTCTGTGACAACAGATCGGTACTCTTAGGTATTAACAAGCCAACCACCTTCTCTGAGGGTCGCTTCTGACACTCAGAGCTGGTAGACAGGCAAACAAGGAAGGTGCCTATATTTACTCAAAAGCTAAATGCCTTTTATTTTCAGAAAAGGTGGGGGTGTTGGGATTTAATCCTGTGTACACATGAAATTGTATTATTGATGACGAATGCATGTCGGTGAGCCGTAATCTCTCGGGTTCTTTGATACTAAGTGAAAACAACTGTTCATGGTGTGTAACATTTCCAAATGTCACATTCCCATATTATCACAACGTTTATAAAAGGAAAACTCAGACCATATATTATTTATATTCATGATAAGATCTTCGGACCGGAAATGATTGTGTATCGGACCATAAGTTTGACATGCCTTGTCAAAGACGTCAGTATCGCGATAGATTTGACTACAGTTGTCGGGGAGGGAGAGGTTCGGAGCTCGTCAGGGTGCACTGGGAGGATGGTTCTCCACATATGAATTATCCCTACATTTTCATGCGCTCTATTCCACGCCAACGAATATGCGCTTTCTACAAACAGTTTTCTTTATATGGAGCCCTTAATAACAAACTATGGTTCTATACATAATAATTAGAATAATACACTACATTATTCAGATTATAAATTTACTGTAACAACACCTAAGTCACCCCACGGATTAAAGTCAAACTTATTTAATTCAGCCTGCTAGTGTCAGTGCGGTCATATTGAGAATACAGACAGGCCGTACTGGGTTTGGTTTTCCGTCATTTGCTGATGCCAGACCTAAACACCCTTCCCGAGTGAGCCACCGAACACAGTTTCTGAGACCCAGCGCTAGATAGTGTTGCCATGAGTTTGGACCAAACAAATTCATATATTAGTGTTTATTTTAAAAGTGTCTGAAGGAAGACCCTCCCCTATAATTTTCTGCATAGTTTATGTAATATATTGTTTCCTCTGTGTCAACAGAAAATTTAATATATAATCAGTGTATGTGTTTACTGTTTGTTTTATGTAATTTGTCTACTTCGCTAGGATCTTATAGAGAGTCACCTACACAAATTTAAATGAATGAAATGTAAGAATGTAAAGGTAAAGGAGAAGGAAAAGGACCTGCCTTTCACCAATCCTGTACACGTTGTTCGTGCGGGACGGGCATGCCCCGCACGGCAAAACACTCTTTCAGTTCGCGGATGACACTGTGATCCTGGCGCAGTCCCCGGACGCAGAGGTTTTCTAGGGCAAGCTCAACTTTGCGTTGGGGGGGCTTCTAGCCTATTTTTAATCCTGGTCCCTAACCATTCAGTCCCAAAAGATGAGATCTATTTTGTTTGCATGTCAAGTTACGGGCCACCTGCAGCCACATAGAAAAGAGGGTGGCGCAGTCCAGTGGTCATAAACAGTCGACTGGTTGTGGGTAGCCCTGAACGTGGGATGCAGCTGGGACCTCAGCCCCCCCCCCCCTTCGTTTGGCAGCGTGTGTAGCTGGCTCCACTCCTGCGCTCGGTCAGTTCGTTGGCATACGGCCACAAGATCAGAATTTTTCTGCTCTGTGTGATTTACATCCTTCTCTATTCAGCATCCGTATTTTACTATTTACCTAGATACAGGTACAGGTGTTTCCATTATGTATACAACCGGTTCCTTCGCTTAATCCTTGGGGCTCCAATCTCTATCCCAAATCGCGTTCTCTTGGTTATGTCAGGTTTCTCATACCTTGATAGCCTTATCCGCGGACTGGAAGACAAATATTTCAGGTTGGCGCGAGCCAGCCTTAACCAGATCGTCCGGGGCATCAGAGATTACGATGTTCTAGCTCGTCCCTACCGTCGTATCAGGCAAGGCGTTGTGAACCCCTTGGTGAACGTTGGAAGGTGACCACGGAGACGAAATAAGGACTGCGTGACCACATCCTATAGCTATGGGAGGCTAAAGGGGGGCATCAGGTAGCGGGAGGTGCTGGCTTCAAGGGCCGTTTTCAGAAGGGATTGAAGAGATACCCGTCCAGACACCCTGGTTATGAGAGGCCAGGGTGAGCTGGTGATAGAATAACCATCATCACAATTCCAGAGGGAATATGTATGAGCTGTGTGGGGGAAGAGACTAATCCCTCGCTTAAAAATGTTATGTAGCTATTTTCAAGGATTGCCCTAGTTTTGATTTTTATGTTCCAGATCTTGCAACATACGAGAACCCAAAAGGATTGGTGTTCGTTAAATTTGTTTGTGTTGTTTATGAATGTATGGTATAGTTTCCATTGTATACAGGTTAAAGAATAATAAATTACTTATGAAATAAAGAAAGACCTTCGACAGGGTGAATCACCGTGGGCTTCTCACCACTCTATCATCCACCTCTCCTTATCCTTCCTCAGTGACCGTTCATTCAGAGTGGGAGTCGAGAAAACCCTTTCCTCCCTCGGACCGAACTGAGCAGGAGTCCAGCAGCGCTCCAGTCTTTCCCCCATTCTGAACTTATTGTTCGTGTGGCACATGCCCGTCACACACAATATAACATTGTTTCAGTTCGTGGATGAAAATTCTATCCTGGCACAGTCTCCGGACACCAGGGTGGTATGGACCAAGCTAACTTTGGCATTGCGGAGGCTGTGGATTTACCTTCAATCACGGCCCCTAATCATCCGGTCCCAAAGATGCAGGTTATTCTGTTCATACATCGGAGAGCGGCCCCCCTGCAGCCACTTTGAGTTTAGGGTGTCACGGTCCAGTAATCACATACAGTCCGGTGGGGGGCTTTGGGTGACCCTGAACGCGCTTCTAGCTGGGACCCGCACCTGCGTTCGATGGTGGGTAGGGTTAGGGGCCTCACTGCACACTTCAAAATCCTAGCCCGGTCAGTCCGCTGGCATATGGCCTCTATATCAGACTTTATTGCTCTGTGTTATGTCCATCCTGCTCTATTCCACTCCCATATTTTCCTACTTACTTAGATACAGATACAATAATCTCCGTACTTTATATCACCGGTTCCTTCGGTTGATCCAAGGCCCTCCCCCCTCTCCCCCCAGGTCCTAAGTAATGTTCTCCTGATCATTTCAGGCTTCCCTTACTGGTACAGGGGGGATGTTTTTCAGTCAATCGTTAGCCATCTCCAACCAGATTTTCTGATTAATCAGTGATTACGAAGCACCAGCTCGCTCCTACCATCGTATCAGGGATGGTGTTTGTGGACCTCTTTATCGACGTTGGTAGGTAGCCATGGAGTCGAAATGAGGGCCTTGTGACCACCTGCTCTGGCTACGAGAGGCTAGGGGTGCAGGTAGAGGGAGATTCCGGCCTTGGAGTTCATAGGAGGATTGAAGGGATGCCCGGCCAAGTGACCTGGCTACCAAAGGCCATGATGAGCAGGGGAAGGGCAACCGTCATTATAGATCCAGTGGGATTAATAAAGGCTGTGTGGGGGAGGTAACTGCTCCCACGTTCATAGGAAGATATTTATTCATTTTCAAAGACAAACCTAACATTTTTCTTTCTTTTCAAGAAAGGGTGAACTTTCTAGAACCCGAATGGGTTGGTGTTTGTTGTTACTAAGTTGTATGCTGCTAATGTAGTGTATGGGTTTGTTGTATGTAGGATATGAAATAATTTTTAAAAATATTGAAAGAAAAAAAAGATTTAAGGAGACTCATAGTCAATATTATTGTCAAAGCCAAACACAAATACTTTGCAAGTTAAAGACCTTTTTTTTCTCGATCTCTGAGGTAACACCCTCTGCCTCTCACGCTCCATCGCAAGACTCCCCATGACTCACTCCACGGGGTGAGGAGGGAGGGGAGAAAGAAGAACGAGAAAGCCACGAACGCCGAATACACGAAATCAACCAACACTCTCTTCCCACCTCCACCCATTACCTCAAACTGTCCACGCCCTCAGTACACTCAGTCCTCTCACCGTGCCTCCAGGCACCCCTTAGACCATAGAAAATTCCAATAGGCTTTCTATCCAGTGAGTACATCTAACCTGGGACTTTACGGAGATCCTAAAGCACGACTCCTCGGAGGACGAAGACACTCAAACACCCTCGTACTCAGTGATTGGCCCATCCCATCCATATACCCTCAACCACAGCTACTTAACAATCCTAATAACTTCCCCACACCCTGCCCAAGCCATCTCATCTCATACGGTCATACCCACGCCACCAATAGTATACTCACCATCACACAAACATAATTTATCCCCAACTATTTTTTTCCCTTTCTCTTCTACAAGAGTGCTCCATCTAGCCCCACCCCTCCCAGGTAGATAACATGGTTTCACACTCTGCCTCCTAGTAAATGCGGGTATATTTTCACTTAAGTCTACCTTCTTGCTCCCTATTCCATTAGTGTAAACAAAATGTATAGATCCTCAACGGGAAGTAGGACAAGGCATACAAAATAATTATACCAACACCCAACCAAAGACAAATTATTAAAGATATGCGCATTAATTCCTTTAGTCACTCTATAAAAACAATAAATAACGATATATTGTGTAATAAAAGATAATTTATGATAGTAATAAACGAGTCAATTCATTTTGAAAAGTACAATATTCATACAATTATATTTTCTCATGTTTCTTCAACATATTGGTTTCTTTAATGTTTGAATAAGTCAAAATTGGTTAATAAAGTCATAATCTCTGAAATATTGAGTTCGACCTATTTTCCATGTCGGTGGCACGTTTACCTCCCTTGCTAAGTATTTCAGGATTAGTACCAGCGATGATATTAGTTAAATGGGGAATTCCCCTTTCACAAACGATGATATTGTTGTTCGGGTGACTGGTGATAGTGTCTGTTCTAGATTTAACTTAAATTTTAGATTATGTGCTGATAGAATCAGTAGGTTAGGAATGTAAAATTCTCCAATAATAAATATAGGAGAGTACGTAAAACCAAACCTTCAAATCAAATATTAAGATTTAACTTGTAAATAGCCACTAGTCTAGTAAAAATTCTCCACTAATCTATAACAACAAAAGTTGAAGTTAAGATGATTAATATTATATATTAGTGTTATGTGTTTAAACTATAATTTGTGGGTACCACTCGTAGAAAATACACTTAGGGTAAAATAAAATAAATGGTACGGAGCTCTGCAAGGACTTTCTCGCTTTATTGTTTAAAAAAGGAGATATTTACTCAAGATTCGTAATATATGTGAAAAGAAATAATGTACACTACCAAAACCAAGCATAAATTGCGTTATATAAACGTAAAAAAAAATTATAGTCCAGGTTTTAAATTTTATAATTTTATTTTTAAAGAATTAATGTCCTCATTTATATGTTTGGACCAAAATAAAAGATCGATATTGGGCCCACATAGATCAACACTTTTCGTATTAAATATCAACATCCTGTTATAATTTTCGACAATTTATTAGGTGTTACAAATCTTCAGGTCATTGCATTGTTATTAAATTTCTGACTTATAAATTTTGACCAATACAATATATAAATATTGATTATTGAGTCTAAAATGAAGGATATAGATCATTGTTGTACAAACATTTCCCTTAAGAGGTTAAAGGTAAAAGAACAAAATTTTTGAGGTTCTTACTTAAATTAAATTACTTCATGTCAATAGATAAATATTGCGTTAAATCATTAGTATAATTTTACAACTAAAGCTCACAAAATTGTATCAATATATTTACCAATATTTCAGAAAATGTTGGTTTTATAAATATATATTTAACACAAGAGTTTTCTTATTTTTAATAGTACTACAATTTTTCAATGATAAGTTATTTAGTATCTCAAATAGTTGCGGATATACGGAAAGTTTAGCTTATCTAAGGTAACCTTAGAGTCATTTTCATGGTAGAATGAAAATATCCAGTTTAATTATAATCCTAATCAACTTCTAGATACGAATTTTGATCAAAATCGTTAGAGCATATTTTGGGAAGAGATAAAGTATCTGAATGTTTTAAATTTGTACTGGAAGACTGATGTAAGAGAGGAAAAAAAAAATTGAAGTGATAGTTAGATCTCACCAATAAATATAATAGTATGAATGTCTGAAATTTGTTTCTTTTTCTTAATTTCAACTCCTCCATACTTTTTAAGGATATAGAGTGTCTATAGTCCCTCCCTAGACACTTAAACTTTCTATTTGACACTTATATTTAATTTTTAAACTATTGTTCCACTTTTAAAAAAATATTTAGGAGCCACACAAAGTTCGTTCCATATTTTTATGACGCTCAAGAAAGAAAGCCCCTATCTTCATCAAATAGTTTTTCAGGAATCAAATTTAAAAACGTTCTTTATTTTTTCCAGGCTCAAAAAGAATATTTATGCATCAAAACAAAAGTTGGCCATGGACTAGTGATAGAATAAAATACAATTTAATATAAAGGTTGAAAATAAATGGCAATAAATATGAAAAATGTTTTAAAATAAATTATAATGTTTATTTCCATCTGTAAATTTAAATGCGTGCTATTTTTAGGAAAATACATCACGTTTAATTTTCTTGCTTCTTTTATAATTACGAGACACGCCAGTCGCTTGTTTAACAGTCCTTCGCATGCCTTGGAATCACGGCCGAGCACGAAAACCAAACAAAAAGCTAACAAACTTCTTAGAAGGATTAATATGTTTTTAAAAAGGTAAATGTTCTTCCTTAGCTCAAAATTCATTATTTTAATTATTATAAACAGTGTTCTAAACCGTAAAAATTGTAATATTTTTGTCACGCACGGCAACAAAATGCGTTATGCTGCGGAATAATTTTGAAGTACATAATTTAATTCAACCAAAACAAAAATAATTTGTGAAATATTTACAAATTAGAAATATGTAAATAAATATTTGGTAGGGTGTCAAATCACATTACAGTAGTGCTTAATGGTATAGGCTTATAGTTCTGTTATACAGTAAAAATGAATTGAAAATCACTAAAATTGAGTGAATAAAGAGATTATAAAATACACTGAATAATAATTAAGAGATAATCCACTGCAATAAAAGTATTTGTATAGCTGAATACCGATTCAAATGTCCTTTGGACCTAATATTCTTAAAATAACAACTAACTTTCACTAAATAAATGAGTAAAAAATTTAGAAAATACATCAACAATCTGCCAAGATAGAAATATGATATCTTGATAAATAAATAAAATCTAGCTAATAGTAATAAAAATAATAACCAAACTCAAACTAGAAAATGTTATTTTTAAGAACAAGTGTATAGAACAAATAAACAAAAGAAACGAATAAAACTAACAACTACTTTATTTTTGTTTGTAAGCTGCTTCTTAGTGCAACTAAATACTACTAAACTATAGTAAATTAGAAAACTGAACATTTCAATTTGACAATAGTTTTATTTAGTAGACATTAAAAGCATAAAAATGTACAAGTTTTACAAGAAGGCAGAATATTATAGAATTTTAAATTTCTTCTCAAGGCAAATAAACTTGAGGGATTACTTGATTACTTGAGGCTACCTTGGCAACACAGTGGCCAGGCATGAGGCAGTAGAATTTCTAAAAGGAGAGTAATTTGAGAATTAGTTAAAGCAAAATATAGAACAAATTTACAATATAACGTTTACACATTCTCAATTGACTAGGTTGAATATTACCAGAGATCCACCAAATTTGTTGGCTAGTTGGCTGGTGAATCCAGCTGATTGATGGCTAAGGGCCAGGAGTCATTAAAGTACTATGGCCGGACATGTTCCCTTACGGTACTACCAAAGCATTCAATAGTACATAAACATCCTTTAGTACTAATACAAAATTTAAGAACCTATTTACAGGCCAAAACAAAATAGTATTATTTGCGCGGACCCCACTATGACAATAGGTCAATTTCCA
>CABFVX010003122.1:60722-86016 GCA_902151425.1 Timema shepardi
GTTTTAGAAGTGAGTTAATGATATCTGCAGGCATCTGGCCGTGGGTGAGTTTATACACACATATCCTATATCAAAATGCATCAGTAATAATTTAGTTATTTGATTTTCACTGTTATCTTTACGCGAAGAAATAATGTAGATTTTCTCAATTTTCTAGACGGCCGCATGGTCGGCTGTAAGTTTTTTGTATCTGACCCCTTCTTATAACAAGGGCACGCACTCACATATCTTATTCATAACTATAATAATATTAGTCCTCTTTTTGATATTTAGACCAGCAATTATCAAGATATAATTATTTTTTGCCTATCCACGTGTTTGAACGTAGGGCTAAACGTATTTTTTGTATGAGAGTATAACTTTGAGGTAGTGTATCTTCAATATCTCGATATAACTCAAACGTGGCACCCAATTACACGAATAGTAATAAATAGTTAACTTTTTCCTTGTAGGTGTGCAATCAATCTGATTGACACGCTACATTAGTATCCGTCTAGGCTACTCGAGAAATGTAAATTAATGGATCGAGAATGATGAAGGTAGAGTTTTAAAAAAGAATTACCAGAATTTGCGGGGAGTGATAATGCAACATCATTAAAAAGAACCACCCACAATATACCCGAGCGTGAATTAAACTCAAACCTTCTTGTCATCAGTAAGCCAGGCTAGAACATATTGACACCCTAGCCAACAAGTTCAAATTCCATGGAACACTGTTGTTATGAAGAATTATGATTCGTAAATTGAATCTCTAATAGTGAATGTATATCCAATATATTCATATGCCTGTAGGATGGAGAAATAAATTCCTAAATGTACTGTGAAATATAACCCTTGTAGACTTTCTACACAAACAAAGCATCCCAATAAATTAAATAAATTACAAAGCTATAGCAATGTACACTTTTTCCTTAGACACCTCAAAAAATACATATTGTTTAAGATAAGTTATTTAGTGTAAGCCTTATGATATGTATATTATAAGCTATACATAACATATAATAATAAGCAATGTATAATACAAGCTATACATAACATATAATAATAAGTAATGTATAATACAAGTTAATATCTATCATATATTTTATATTTTAAAGTATGTATATTAAAAGCTATAATTAAAACTCACAAGCCATAAAATATAAGTTATTTTTCTATGCTATATATATATATATATATATATATATATAGATAGATATTTATTATAAGTTGTTTACTATATATTGTGAATTATATTCCTAGAATAATATATGACACCAGCTGGTATTGTGATTATAATGCAAATGCTTGTTTTAAAATGGCCTTGTAACGTATCTTTAATAACAGATCTTGTGTAAAATCCTATAGCTCACACTATCCTAATATTAGTGTAGGCTTCTTTTAAGATTTACGAATTTTCTTTTCTATAAACCTAAAGGCAAATAGAGAATGAACAAATAATATGTCCTCCATAAAAATGAGTCTTATTCTAACATAAATAATCCTTGTAAATAACCTTGAATATGTTTCAAATGTGGTTGGCAGAAATCTGGCTACAAACTGCTTTAATAAACTAGTTGAATGTGTAATTTCGACCAGTGCAAGGATCCATGAACAGCTATGAAGATGGATGGATGGCTTATTATCTGTCATATTGGCATTATTATAGTAAGTTCATAATATATTTATAATATATACTACTAGATAACTATATTTTACAGGAATCATTGTGAATTCTCAAAACCTAAATGTACAAAGTATAAACGAATTTTCATATATTCCTTTAAAATATAAGTAGTAATTAGTAAAGCTATTTTATTTTGAAGATGTTTCAGATGTAATTAAAAGTTCGATTAAGCATATCGGCTTAATTTTGCCATGTAAAATCTTATCTTATTTGAAACATTTCAAAAACTGATAACATACATCAATACAAAATTATACAAATCATAAAATCTCATAATTATATTATGCTTGTCATTGAACAATTTACACTCAGTAAAATTAAATAAGTAATAAAAAAATAGATTAAAAGTTTCAAAATTATTAAATATATAATAAATGACAAAATAATATTAATATATAATACATATTATGTACTAATAAGTTTTTAAAAAGGAATCTAAATATATTTTTGTTATTATTGTTTCTTATGTATTTTAAGCTGTTTTTAAATGTTAAGTTTTTAAATTTTCTTATTTTTCTCAACTTATTATATTTTAGCCATTAACAAGTAATAAATAAATTATGGGACACAATCATACTGACGTTCTTATTATGTGTATTTAGCTTCCAATATTTTTTAAAAGAAAGATAGGTTCTCAGTAAACTACTCTTATGTAAGAAAGTTTTATTGAAAAACAACAACATATCATCCTGTTATCATAATAAAAACTCTATGTCCCTTCGTATGAATTTTAAATCAAATTGCTATAATATTTTTGAAAAATTTCAGAATTTCAAAAATGAAATTTATATAAACGACCCTAAAATGATTTGTATTTTGAAGTAAAAATAAGAAATAAAATAATTCTTATTTATCATAAAAAATATTCCCAGATACACATTTTAATTACTCAATATTTAGGACCAATTTCAAAACATTTCATATTTTCTATAATTTTTCCTAAGACTTAAACTACCCTAATTTTACTTAATTTTAGAAAAATATAGAAAAGCGGATTCACTATCATGTAGAATATCCCCCCGATATAGATTTTTAATAAAATTGGCATAGGTGAGATCTCCTTGACCAATCTAACAAAACAGAAGGCTCAAATAGTAGACAAGAAAGCATTAATACAATAAGAGTGATTGTTTTGCAATCCTCTGAGAACAGACAGCAGTAACTCAGTGAATGCAACTGACATAGTTGCGGAAGTAATAATCTTACGGTCGTCCATATGCCCTCATCATATAAACCTTATAGTATTTCCAGAATAAATAACTAAATCTCAAAATAATTAATAATAAATAAAAGGCACAAAAAATATATCTTAAGGGTACTCTTAAAACGTGAACTCATAAAAACAGGCAAGAAATCATTTTAGGATGTTTATTCATAAGTTTTATATATATATATATATATATATATATAAACTTCATATATTATGGTATGAAGAATACATTATGATATGCGTAAAGTGACAAAATTTGAAGAGCAAATATTGGTATATTGGTTTTGTATAAAAGATCCTATCAAAGGTAATATATTTATTTCTTAACATTAGTTGGTTTACTTTAACAAATTAAACAAACTAAATTTTCTACTAGCTCTCCCGACATCTATTGACCAACATAATATACTAAAGCTCACAATAATCATGACTAAACTTACAAATAAGTGAGAATATTTTAAATAGTCATATATATATATATAAATTACAGCCCAGCCAGATTATAAATAAAATTTAAAGTATTCAAGGTTTTTATCATCAGTCATAGTCAAGAAGAAATTAGCCTCAATACATTTTTCTTTCTAGAAGTTAACTTCCTCAGTGAATAAACAGTTAAGAAAGAACATGATTATTTTAAATGCTGTTTTAAATAATATAATAATACATATCCTAATCAATAAAAATATATAAAGAATTTCATTAAACGTAAAATTATTAAGCAAAAAGTATTATCAGATTAATTTACACAATAAGCTATAATCTATCTGTCTTCTTGACATAATAGTGATAATATACGTTTGATGTGAATCAAATTCTACAACTTCAATATAAATGTCTAAGAGCCACCTCGAAATATTATCCATGATTAATTTTAATATTTATCTCTGATATATGAGTATAACAATAAAGAAAAGAAATAATAAGCCAAAAAGCTAAATTTTGAAAAGTTTACAATTAAAATAATTATTTAAGCAGAAAAGTAAATTTTCTTACATTTTAAATACTTGTAACCATGGCTACGTACTCCTCAGACTATATATAGTCAAGTCCAAGAGTGCCAGACATGCTGCCATAATGACGTTGTATATGCTTGAAACCCCAGAGAAACATGGAAGGCAAGGAACAAGGGGGGGGGACATGTTTGGATCACAAAAGAGAGGTTACGCACGATTACAAGCTCTGAGAACAAACTCCCCGGCATTAGAATGTTCTCCTATACACTCGAACTGACATTACTTCCTCACTTAGACTCTTTGGAAAGTTCCACTGTCTCATGACCTATAGCGGTCGCCTCTCGAACTTGGGTGGGTTCTATGAGTTCGTTTCGCGTCATGCTCAATTGCTCATGATCGGATGTGTATTTGTTGTGTCACGGAACCGTAGTCGTGAGGTGCTAGAACGGTGGAATTGGGTAGGTAGTTCATTTCCCTTGGTCTTGTTTCTTTTTTAACTATAGCAAATTCAACATAGCAATTAAACATATATTAAAATTTGCAAAAATGATTAACTTATTAATCAAACTACTGGAAAATCTGTATTTAGAGAAAAAAATAGAAATTATCATTTATAATGTAAGAAACTTAAAAGAAATACATTTTACATAAAAAATGCTATAACTATTTTTATAATATTCGATATTAAAAAAAGCCACCAACAGACAATCCTTAAACGAACTCTACCCCATAAAACCTCAATACAGTTTTTTGGCCATGTCACCACCCAAATATAAACCGTTTGAACCATTTTCAAAATATTTCTATCGAAAATCATTCAACATTATGCTACCCTTCAAAGAATATTTATCCAAAAACCAAATATACAGTGCTATTTGTCATGTCAAACGAATCCTAGACGTGAATTTTAAACAATATCATTGTAGCCATTTTCCAAAATCCGGTAAATAAAAGAGAAGTACTAAAAAAAAGTAAACTACCCTTAATTTGAAGGCTATGATCAAAAGAAAAACAAACAAAAAACCTTGAGGTATAGCCCTAGGAAATCTAAGTATCAATTTTGAACCAAAACCATCAAATAATTTTTGATCTGTTACCAGGGACTAACAGACATACAGACATGGGGAAAAACAGAATTGTAAAATCCAATTTTTGGGGGTTCAGGTTAACATAAAATGTAAATATTCTTCAATCTCAAGGTAAACCATTTTCACTATTACAATACTGTCTTTTGATTTGACAAATAAATATTATAAACCTTATTTGTTGTCTTTATGAATAATCTCAAGTTTTAGTTATGAAGTTGAAAGTCATTTTGATCAAAACCTTAAATTTGAAAGCCAAGCTAATTTGAGTTAGTATATGGTCTATGTGTTTGTATTTTGGCCAGGAGCTGATACCATTTTACCGATCGAGCTAAACCTGTGTTATCTAGGGTATTTAAAAGTTTCCACTTGGAGGTTTTTGGAATCATATATCTAACATTAAAATCGAACTCGGTTTACTGAAGGGCAAAAAGAGATAGAATCGATTTTGTAAAATTTAGCGCTGACGACTTTTATTTAATTTTTTATCCAGGCATTTCAAAGAAAATTTCAATTCTCGTTTTCCAATGAAAACTAATTTAGAGGAAATTCACATAAGCGGAAATATCCAATTTTGATAAGCTCTCCGCAGCTATTTAATATATTAAATAACTTGCTATCGTAAAGTTGTAGTACTATTAGTCTATTACAGTAAAAGAAAATCTCTTTTAATCCAAATAATCTAAACATATGTTTATAAAACCAATATATTCTTATATTTTTAAAATAATATATATATATATATATAATTGTATATACTATGGAGCACTTTTAAATTTAAATTTATTTTTATACTTTTTTCTGGCTAAAGATATTCCTTTTTTTTTAATTTTCTCTAGTTGTGTATTGTATTTCATGTATGGGATTTGGTGGAGTGTTTCTGCAACATTGTATGATATTTTGTTTAACAGTTTTTTCTTCTTTTTAGCAAATATTTCTATTTGAAGTTAGAAGATAAATAAAGTATTCGTGGTGCACCATATCATTTATTTAGTAATGATTTGAAATAATTCTACGTTCAAACTAATTTTCTGAGAATATATAATACATTTTAGTCTAAATACAGTGTGAAATATTAAAATAAAGGCTGGAAATTCAACCAATCAAAAATTACGAAATATTTGGCATTCATAAAAAAAATTTAAAACCATAAAATCTTGTGTATTTTATATATGTTTCTATCAAAATATTGTTTAACTGTTTTTTCCATGTCTTTCCCCACCTTTGCTTAAGTCACTTGATATAAGTATAACAAAGAAATAAACTAATTGTTAATTTTTAAACTAGATGGTTACTCCACCTCTATTGATTGCAGGCAGTCCTTACTTTATTCCAAGAATCTCGAGCCCAGTCTTGCAGTACCGACATTTACTGTTACAACAGTACAGTATATGAATGGTGTATTGATGGAGCAGTTGTTGAAGAGGCGTATGATTGTCCCACTGGCACCTTCTGTAGCAGTGACTGTGAGGCCTTCTGTGCAGAGACAGTCCCATGTACCTCTACCACCACAATAACTTCCACTGCTATTATTACTACCACAGAGGCACCAACCACATCAGAGGCCCCAACCACTACAGATGCACCAACCACTACAGAGGCCCCAACCACTACAGATGCACCAACCACCACTCAGATCCCAACCACTACAGATGCACCAACCACCACTCAGATCCCAACCACAACAGAGGCCCCAACCACTACAGATGCACCAACCACCACTCAGATCCCAACCACAACAGAGGCCACAGATGTATCAACCACCGTGACAGCCGAAACCACCACATATGCCCTAACCAGCACGGGGGCACCAACCACTACAGAGGCACCAACCACCACAGAAGCCTCAATAACCACAGATGCCACAACAACCACAAAGGCCCCAACCATCACAGAAGTCCCAACAACCACAGAGACCCCAACCACCACAAATGACCCAACCACCACAGAGGCCCCAAACACAACATCTGCACCAGAGACCAACCAATGCACAGCCACTGGCAGGTTCGCAGATACTTCCAATTGTTCCAACTACTACCTTTGTAGTCCCAAATCTAGTGGAGGCTACTACACGTACCTTTACCATTGTCCAAGTGGGTCCCTGTTTGACTCTGACAATGGAGTGTGCACGCTGAACGCCAGCGTGGTTTGTGGCCCAAGGTGTAACGACTATGGCTTCTACTGTCTCACAAACACGACCTTACAACTATGCGCAGACAAAGATGTGGCAGCCAGCGGTGATGTCTACACCTGCTATGACGGGAACTACTGTAGTATGGACTGCAGCTTGCAGTGTTCCGAGATAGTCCCTTGTACCTCTACAACGACTACCACAGTTTCAACCACGACAACCACAGAGGCGTCATTCGAGTGCAATTCCACTGGGAGGTTTGCAGACACGACAAACTGTTACAAGTATTATCTCTGTGTTGCTAAAACCTCTGGGGGATACTACCAAACGTTATATTCGTGTCCCACCGGTTCGGTATTCAACTCCACACAGAAGGCGTGCACTTCTTCTGATTACAGTACTTGTAGTGTTAGCACCACAGCTGCAACTACAAGCGGTACAGAAACGTTTGAGTGCACCAGTTCAGGAAGATTCAGGGACTCCACCAACTGTTCAAACTACATCTTATGCGTTCAAAATACGAATGGTGGGTTTTATCAAACGACCTACTCGTGTCCTTCTGGTTCTTTGTTTAACTACACAACTGGTGCATGCACCTACTCGGCCGTCACTTGTTCTACGAGTGCGACGACGTCAACAGTAGCGAGCGTATCAGGTGTGGCTCTAGTTGCTGATCTGTCTATCAACATCATCAGCTGTAGCTCGTCAGGGAGATTTGCTGACTCTTCATCTTGTTATAACTTTTATCTTTGTTCCTCGAACCCAAGTGGAGGATATTATACTTACACCTACACATGTCCAAATAGCTCTGTGTACAATAGCACCACACAGACATGTTCTAAGTCAAGTACATGTTCTTAAAGGTGGTAAGGAATGGGCTAGCTATTCAATCATTAAGAATATGGTGGAGGATAAAATATGATAAATTATCAATTTAAATAAAAAAGATTTCTAAAATACTTAAAACATTATTTATTTGCCTTTAATATTCTACTGATACTGAATGTTAAAATAAATAATGTTATTTAATAAGTTGATCTTATATTTTTTGGGGGCGAGGCAATATTTTTTTGTGTGTAATTATGTAAGCTGATGCATGTAAATGTAAAATGTGTCTGATTTATATAATAATTGTATTTCTTTAAATGTAATGCTACTAACTTTTGAATAAATATATACACACACAATGTCATTTTATTCACAAATATCTATAATTTTCCCGGGTAAGCTAAAGTTCTGGTGAAATTTAATTTTACTGGGGGCTTAAATATCTTCTTAGTGATAGTTATTTACTGAAATTCAATCACTCCTACTTTAGCCCAAACATTATGATAGTGAGTCATTATTGGATACCTTTCTAACTGCACCAAACAGTTATCACACATTTTAATCCATCAAGATCTAAATTTGTCATACGAGTAGTTCTGTAAACAGTTCACTTCCCTTCCTACATATTCTTATCACTATAACATTCATAAGATTTCTCTTTAAATTTCAAGTTAAAATATATCCTTTAATTTTTCCTTGGATTTGAATTAGATTTGTCTCCTCGGTGATGATTTAGATAGAAAATAAATTGATAAGTCAATGGTACATTATATTCATAGATAAAAATAGTTTTTAATGTGTTCAAAGACGTCAATCATGTGACATATTATGTCAATAAGAATTTTAAAAAAGCCCTAAGTACTCGATTGTTTGCTTAGAGATATAAATTAAAACCATTTGACTTTAGCTATAGCACAATAAATAATTGGAGCATGTGCCATATTGAAACGGATAGCCAGATATTAAGTGAGCATAGATCATTTAACCTGGAATAAAATAATATTCTTGTCAGATTTAATTAAATATTTTCCTCGCATTTGGCAGTACCACGAACCAAATCAACAGACAGCCCATTTTGAGTGTCTGCCATCTTTAAAGGTTAGTCACATACATAAAAAAAAACACCATATGCTTTTACGTAGCCAAATTCTAGCGTTTTAGGTCCCTTAGTTTTCGAGTTATTGTGTTAGTCACACAAACATACATTATATTTTACTTACTAGTAAGTGTACCCGTTATTCACTCGTGGAATCTGTTAAGTAAGGCTATTTTTAATAGTTTGTAAAATTAACCAAAGGGAAAGTAACCAACTCTTAAATTCTGTCTGGTTATAAATTATGTTAGAAAAATTCAAAAACTAGTTGACTAAAATACAGTGTTACAAAAGAGATGTATAAAAATGTGTTTAAAGCTTAAATTTTGTTTGTCGATTAAGCTCTACCTTCTCGGTACACAATAGTTTATAGCTTGCCTGTTGTTGTGTTGGTGTTTATAAAAAAGAAATTAAAGTAACTCATTATAAATTAAACGCTAATATAGTGTTAAAAGTTAAAAAGAAAGAGTTTACAGCTTAGAAAAGTAATAATAAATTTTCAACATTTCTGGCCTAATTTTATCCACTATTTTGAATCCACTATATTGAATTTTTGATTATTTGTTTAATTTGTTTATAAAACCTATGAGCATGCCAAACATTTGATTTTTAAGGTGTTTAAAAGTGTTCGAATAATTCATGTGAAGATACAGATATAAAAACTATCTCAAATTATGTTCAACATATGGCTGAAACTTTTTTATAAATTCTTCATGAACACTATAAATAAAGCCATCACAACCACAAACACACAAATAAGTCAATAAATAGATTTTTAATAAAACATTTGACACGAAATATTAATCAGCCTACAAACTGAGTAAATAAGCTAATGCAATCCACCGAAGACGCGATATTTGCCTAGGAATGATCATGAGATAAGTGAAAATTAGTTGTAATATATTGTGGAAAACATATTAAAAAAAGAACATAGAAGTTTAATAAAGAGCATACCTTAAATAATAGGTTGTTAAACATAGAAATTTGTCCCTGCAATTAACTGCCAAGTTTAATATCTCTATCAGACCAAAAAAGTGTTGTTTTCTAATAGCATGTAAAATTTTCAGCTGCTGATTTTTACTCTATTAGCCTATAATATTTTGGGGGGATCCCTCCCCCCATTTCCTAGTCCCTTGTTATTACATAAATGTAACATCCCTACTCTACTTCTGACAAAACTGTGTAAGGTCACTGGTTTTATCTGGGTGCCCGGTAGCCAACCCTACTGCAGCACTATCGGGGCACCGTAGGGACTTACATGGTTAGGATCGACCCTGAGCGCTAGGGGTTGGGATGGATGGTTCGTGAGGAATGAGACTGGCGAGTTAGTCCAATAAGATATATTTATTAGTCTAGTCAGATGCTAAACTACTACATGAGTCACCGGATAGATCTCCCGCGATGAAGGAGCAGGCACGATAATGGTCTCGCAACCTTTCTCTAGACCCGCGATCGGGGTGAATTAACCGATCACATTTTATATCGTCATTTCGTCAGAAATGCTAGTTACCGGCACACATGTACTCAGCATGGCTTCCAACATCCAACAGCCATCTGTGATTCTCACACACAAAACTTGCTGATCTTGATGTTCACCAGCCAGGAAGGTCCATCGGTCACATCATGCTCGCTCGTCAACAATATGAAAGTTATATGAGCTATTTGCTATTCTCAACCGGATAACAGCCTAATACTCTTGACATCCAAGGAAATATACGATTTTGGGTTGATCTCCTGCCAGAATAAGCCTTAAAATAATTATGCTCTTAAATAAATATTTTTTCTTTCAGAGTGTTAATGGTGGCTTTTATATCTTATTGGCAAATTTCAATCTTTTACCAGAGTGAAAAGTACATTTTTACATAAGTTTTGGAAGTTTTTATATCTTCCATTTCGCCAACCTGCTTCAAGAAATTTCAAATACTGAACAAATTGTTGTGGTGTTTGGAGTAATCTCACTATATTGCCGACATTCTTTGATCCTAACATGTGTCCTAAGCAAATACAGTGGGTTGAGTGTAATTGAGAGGACACTATCCTCCCTTTATTAATACTTCACTATCCCAGGATAATCCCTTCACTTCAACAATATCTGTGCACCGATTAATTCATGCTATTTTATTATTGAAAATCTTTGTTTCTGCTTTTCACACATTTATCAACAACATTTAGCCACATCTAACATGGCCTTCCCCTTCCTTGTAACCCACAAGGTCTACTACCATTATACACCTCCTTTGTCACTCGGTCGACACCATTCTCTCAACATTCCCAAACCAACGTAAAACACTTCTTTCAAATTGACTTGGTGGATTTTCTTTCAAACCCCATTCATTACTGACTCTGTCCCTATGATTGTTTCCACATACATTCTTAGATATCTCATTCCAACCTCATTCATTCTGTTCCATTGTTCCTCCTGACAAACCCATGAGTAACATCCATACGATACACATTTATATACCACCATCTTTGTCTCTTGCAATACTACTTCATTCTTTGCAATATTAATACATACCAAACAACAAATAATGCTATTAAAACAGAGCGCTTTATTTTAATTTGCAATTTACCATTGCATTTCAAATTAGAATATATATTCTAGTTTCTTCTTATTTTTTAAGTTCAATAAAATGTATTAAATTTATTAAATAATTTTTTTTTTCTATAAATTATCAAGTATGAAAGTTCCGCGCACCTTGTAAACGCTTCCTCTACAATTTCACCATAATCAAAGCGAAATACTAAAATATCGCTAGAAACATATTCATATATTTTTATTAAAGTAGATGCTCTTTGTTTAAGTGTTAATGATTAGGATTGTAAAAATAATTTGATAAAAGAGAAGATGTTACATATTACACGTTAATATTTTTGTTATTGTGAAGAAGGTCTACCATAATATTTATAACAATAATACAATCAGAACCAAATAAATTCAAATCGGCTTTAATAGTACAAACACATCTTAATTATGTAAGTTTTATATTTCCAAAATATACAGTTTTATTAACATAGTTCTATGAGTGAACCCTTAGGTTAACATTTTATAGACCTTATTTAGTAGAGCAAAGAGGAGGACCATTTCATTTAAATAAAATAAAATACAATCAATTTATGTAAGACTTTAATTACCACATTATTTGTAGGTCTGATTTCTAATTATGGATTTACACTTTAATGCGTTCTTTATTATATACTTTTATATTTAATCATTATATTGATTTATAAATGGTAATATTTTTTTATGAACTATTTACTGTATTTACCAACATAGTTTAATCTTTATATTTAATTATAAATCGTAGTATTTTTACCATTAATTGTGTACTATACGATATGCATTTTTATTTATCATTTATGTATTCTAGCACTTATCAATCAGTGAGCTAGAAAGCTGAAATTTTATAGGAACCACTCAAAAGGTGCGCAGAACTTTCAAACTTGGACTATAAAAACAAAATAATAAAAACTTATTTTAACTAGTCATTTTAATTTGTTAGCATGTTATTTGCACTTCAAAAGCAAGGTGAAACTAAAATAGATATTCAAATCTCTAATTCAAAGAGAAATTACATAATATAACACAGCGACTGGTTTTATAATTGGTTGTGGTTTCGTATTAATATAAGTAAATAAAAAGGTGCTTGTTTGGCAGATGGAAACTAAAAAGATAACGTTAAACAATATGATTTAGTTTGAGCTTAACTTTAAACACCTAATGTTTTCAGACCAATCGATGACTACTCTAATTAAAAGAGATGTATTTTTTTAACGTGTTTTATTACTTGTTCAGATTATACGTATATATATTAATTATACTAATAAGCTGGGGATGAGGAAAGTTGGATTTAGTGGAAGTGTATGGGCATTTGGTGGAGGGAGAGTGTAAAACCATCCTCAATACACCCAAACAGATTTAAAAATTTGATTTCTCTTTTCTCGATGTTCTAATCTATTGTGAGAGTCATGCTTTAGTTTAGACCATTCAACCAGATAAGCAAATCTAAAATATACCTTGAAGATTATTTTATTTTAACACTGCGTCTAACTAGCCGTCCGGGTTATACGCTTATGTACTAATTACGCTAAAATATTAAGAATTGGGAAGGTTAAATTTAGAGGGAGTGAATCCACATTTGCGTGGAGGGAGAGTGGAAAACCAATTAGGGGGAAAACTACCCTAGTTCACCCGACTGAGATTATAACCTCGATATCCCCGTCTTAGACAGTCTAACTCATCATGAAACTAACGCGTTAGCTAACTACGCCACTGAGGTGGGGTTATCTTGAAGATGAACGTTAGTGAGAGGACACATTGAAAGAACGAAGATGTTTTACTAAAAATATCATATCCTCTTTGACATATCTTAGGTACTTTTCATAAATTTAATTTTGGTTTTTTCTGCACGTCTTACTACTTTCTTGGGCTATAAGTCTACGTATTTGACTACACTAATGAGCTAGGGATAAATAATATTACATTCAGAGGAAGCCCGTATTTTTATTTAGGAGGGGTGGTGATTCACTTATAATAAACACCCTAGGTTCTCCTGATTATAATTGGAATTCTCTGTCAAACCACCCGTCATCGGCAAACCAGATTAAACGAGTTTGGGGTATTGACCACGTTTCCAAAGATGAGGTTTGTTCTATATTAGTGTATCATTCACCTCTTTGGAGGATTTTAAAAATGTATTTTTGATATGGGTAAAGAAAATGGAAGTGAACAATTTACCCTATAGCCTCCCCTTCCTCAGATAACCTCATTTTGCGTATTATTGTAATTGTTTAATACGATAATAACTCGCATCGCTGGTCACACAATCTTCCCAATCTCAAGTTAGACAAAACTGCTGCTCACAAGGTGGTTGAGGTTTGAATCACTGTTGGGTCAAATTTGTTTTATAAATGGTTTCCCTCCACACAACTGTTGATACATTTCCTGTTAAAATAATATTTACCTCATCAATATTCTATTAACATAGTTAAATTACGCGTACACCCCAAACGTTTACTAAGATAACATGAAAATAAATGAAGCGAAACAATTATACAAATTTTATCATTTTACACCTTAGAACAAAGTGTTCAAAAATAGGATTTTAGTAAATTACTCCCAACAAGTTTTCCTCAGGAAAGAAAAAAAATCTTTATAATGAACACTTATCATATACATCTTTTAAACAAAATCATTCTGACTACTATTAAAAATAAATTCAAACTTTCAAATGTCATTCATTAATAAACTACTCTAAATATATTTATGAATGGAAGATTCTAGATCCATATTCAGTGTACTGAGTGGCAAACCCAATGGGAAGAGACCATTGGTAAGACCAAGATGCAAATGGATATATAATATTAGAATTTGCTTGAAAGACATAGGGTTTAATGAGGTGGACTCGATCTGAATCTCAAGATAGGTACATGTTGGGGTGAGGTAGACTGAGTATAACTACCTCAAGATAAGTATAGATGGCGTACTTTGGCAAGTGTAACAATACACTTTCGAATTACTTATGCCATAGAGTAATTAATTAAAATAATGTATTAACATTTAAATTTAATTTATTATTAAAAAACTGGGATACCCAATTTTAGCTATTACGTAAAGGCCATTTTCAATAAAAAATTAATTATTTAAATAGTGCATGTCTAAATAATCAGTGTGTTTTTTGTTATTTATCATGAAAAATAATCCTTTGATATTTATTTTAACAAAATAATTAAAGCGATTTTTGAAATAATTTGCATTTTTCAAAAAAATTATTTTATTAAACTACCTTTAAATTATTTTTGTAAGAAATATAAACATATAAAGATCATAATTATTTACTAATGTGAAGCTCTCAACTTTGTTATTTTACTCTCATCAAGTTTAGTATCTAATGTAAGTACATACTGTCACCTGCTGCTTGTGAAGCGTCTTGCGCCACCATTTCCGGTCAAAGCGGCAGGCTGGGTGATTTCTTTTAGTCAAGATGAGAAAGCAATAGATCTGTGGGAATCACTGTCTCAGTTGTCGAGTGATTTAATATGTAGATAGAAGCCCGTTGAATGGTTATTTATGTCATCATTGGAGGATTCTCCTTATCCAGTTGTTGAAGACAATTACTTATAAACAGTTAGCTTTAGACAGTTGTCAGAGTGATTCGTTTAAGATGAGTCCGTTTAGTGATGGAGTGTCGTGATCACCATGAGTACGACAATGTCTAAAACAATTTTTAAGACATGGTTAAGATAGTGGTTAAGTGATGGTTAACTCAGTGGTTGACAGAGTAGATTGTGAACAGTTGCCCTAGAGTGAGTAAGTGTCATGAAAGTGTATAAGGCTCTTTCCATCTGCGTGTTTTTATGTGACGTCCTTAATGAGAAGTTTTGGACTTATATCAAAATATAAATTATGACTCGAGCCCACAGGTGACTGTAGGTCACTATTATGGCCATTTATTAGCTGATTTTATTTTAATAAACCACAAAGTGTTAATTGACGGCCATTCATCTCACCCTGACTGACCCCATCACACTGTAGTCTCACAGGGACTAAAGGATCGCGTCCACACATTTGGGCGCTCGTGAAGCCCGCATCTTTACATATTAGTGATTGTGTGTGCCCTCCAACTAAGTAAAAATTTTCTCTGTTATCCATTTTGAACCAAATCATTAACGTAGTTAATTTTTTTTTATAATGACCAAAAATCAGTTTTTAGGAAAATACACTGAACCCGCCTTTTGATTTAATAAACTTGTTTATCAAATTTAATGATTTATGCAGCAGTCAATAATATTATAAAGTTAATAGGCCTATATTCTTAATATAATAGTTTTTTGGTGTTTTTTTGTTCAAAGTCTTACTAACAATCATTCAATTATACTAACTTTAAGGAATATTGATATGGAAAGTAAAGTTGAGATAAAATATAGTCGGATTTTTGTGGAGTAAATGTGTTAAAATATTAGATAAAAGCAACGCAACCAAAATTCAATCCCCCACCTCCCTTTTAACTGCTAAGCCAAAGTATGTAAGGTTGGCACTTAGTTCACGTGATCATTACTGCAGATAATATTACAGGTACACATTCTCAGTAATGAGACAAATACAAATTCTAGACCCACCATCTTACCATAATAACAATACTAATAGTTCTGTGAGCAATTAATATTGATACCTTCATTGCAAAAATGATAAGTACTTCATGTTAAGAATTCTGTAATGTCGGCATCGTAGCTACAATCTTAAGATTTCTGTTTGGAAAAAAAAAATTGTATTTCAGGATGATACATCTCATTAATTTCTTCTCTAATTTGAAATTGTTATTTTTCCTTTGGAATAAAGTTAATAAAAAGACTATAAGACTTAATCGTACATCATATTAAAAAAAATATAGCCTTTGTTCACGTGTTTTATGATGCCAGTATCACCATATATGTAAAAGTTAAGAATATTCTTATTATGTACGCGATCGTTTGCTTATAGTTGTAAATTAAAATAACTTTATTTACTCTATTAAACAAAAATGCTATTTAGTTGACCTGGTGGTCTAGGGGTAAGGTGTCAGACTTCTGTGCTGGCGGCTGGGGTTCAATCCTCGGTCCCGGCAAAGATTTATCTGATTACGGATTCCACGTTAAACTGTAGGTCCTCCATTTCATCTCACAATCACCCTACCATTACACATTAGCGTAAGTACGTGTAACCCGAATGGGTAATAAGACTCTGTGCTAATACTAATAATAAAAATGATTTTGAATGACCGCCATTTTGAAAGGTATTTATATCTTGAAAGACAATGTAAATAAATCGTTCAACCTTGTTTTAAAGAATGTCACTGCCATATTTAGTTAAAGTTAGTATACGAATTTGGCGGCCATCACGTAAGAAACTGACGGACAGATTTTGATTGTCTTCAATCTTGAAATGGATAACGAGATCGAAAGAATGTATAATGTACTGTACATACATTGCTTGCTTGTCTGTGGCCTAGGCTCAAAAAATATACCCACCTTATTTTGTTAAAATGGGTCCTAACATTTTACAGCATTGAGGAACAAACATCCGGACAAAGCATCAGCAATGGTCTAGTTAAAATTGGATCTCGCTGTGCTCAGTCAATTAAAATAAATATTTTTAATATTTAATGAGCACTTTATAAAGTTACTAATTGTATCAGTACACTATTTCCAAATTAATTAGTTCTAAAAACAGACACAGCACCCAGTCCCCCGCCTGATAATTCATTAATGTGAAAGAGGGAGGCTCAATTTCATCCATTACACATTATTTAGTTCATACTGGGAAACAATCCAGAGAATCTCAACACTGAAGACAAATGACCTACCAAGTGAGATAAAGTACTGGACCAATTTTCCTATAAGTAAACAACTCTTATATTGATGGCGTATAGATTAAATTTGGTACGTGGCAAGAAATATTTAAACGGGCTTCATTAGCTTCTCAAACAAAGGGGTCAGCCACGACAACAATGATGGGAAGGTTGGGACTCGAATCTCCTACCAGATGAGGTGATATAATTTTTCCTCTCTAGTTTTTGACTTTTTATTCCGAGAAAAGTTTGATCCACCTCCCCCAAATTTATCCTTCCTTGTCCTTAACTTTTTTTGCTCCATATATACGGACAATCCAGACGGTTAATAAGATGGGAGAAATGGAAAATGTAAAATAATATGGTTATATCTCAATAATCTTTTGGAACATTACATCGACAGTTTTAAGTCTCAGCTGATTTAAAGCAACCAATATAATAATATTATATAAAGTAAGAATTATGGTATATAAAACCATTAAAATATATAATTATATATCAAATAACATATGTGAAAGAATATACAAAATATTTTTAGATTAAAAAACATTACATGCGATTAAATAAATAAAAAAAATTAAAAACAAAGTTACAAAAGAAAACCTTGAATCTCGACTGATAAACAACTAAGAAAGGTTTTATATTACTGCTTAAGGAAAAACAAATAAAATTGTATTATAAGACCTGTAATATCAATACCTATATCTATTCGTGGAGATAAACGCCTCTAGAATTTATACCTATGCTAACAAAGATTAAAAATATTCATTTGAGCTACGCAAATGGTGATCTCTTAATCCCTTGTGTTGTAATAGGAAGCCAATGGTTAACCATTATTTCAATTATTTCAGTGTTAGGGACTTTACGTGCGGATTGTCGGGGAAAATGGTGAAGAAGAACTCTTTCAAGCAACTGTACTTAATTATAATTACGGTAAGGATGAAACATAGTCAATTATTTTCAGTATGATCTATAAACTTCTTTTAATATTTCCTTTCCAAAGAATTAATTATATTTAAGAATAAACGTGAAACTTTATTGGATTAATCTTCCATGTATTTAATCAAATCTGTGAATAAAATTGTATGCAAAGGATACTAATAAAAATACCGCCACACTCTTTAGAAATCTGACAAAGCAAATTTTTATTTCAAGTAATTCTTAGTTTTTCAAATTCTTCTATACACAAGTGGCTCTTGTATTTTTTATCAGAACTTTTTTTTTTTTAGTACAGCGTCTTACTACCCGTCCAGACTAACCCATATTTTACATTTCTGAAGTAAAATCCAGTTGAGTAAAATTTAGAGTGAATGAAGAAGTGGTCGATTTTGTGAAGGTATAATGAAACTATATAAGTAAATAATCTTTGTGAATCAAACCGGTATTGGAACCTTAACTTCCAGGTCACGAACAAACCAAACCAGATGATGTGGAACGCCTTAAATGCGTACGCACTGCATTGATGCGGCTATAAGGCTATTTATTGATTTGAAAAATGTATTAAATAAAGAAAAATTGACTCAATTGAGATTGAAAGTAATTTTGTTAGTGTTTTATTTAAATTTTTCACCCACGATTGTTATCATCCGCTCGGGATATATTTATACGTTAATTACTTTAACAGAATGAGGATGAGTAAGGTAAAATATTTGGAAGAAAATTACCCACATTTTTATGTTTAGAGAGAGAATGGTAAACCATTTAGAAAAACCAATTTTAAATATACCTGAACAGAATTAGAACCCGGATCTCATCATCCCTGGGAATCCAGTCTAGCACGAGTGTGACGAGCTAGACAATGTGTTCACGTATGTTGGTAGGAAGATCCGTTAAAAGATAATATTGGTCCTCTGTTGCTTTTCATTTTCACTAGTAATATTTTGAAACTAATAACTTTAACAAATATTAATATTAAACCACATTAAACGTTAATTTGAAAATATATATTGTTTACCATTATTGCTTTCAGATATGTTTAATAAATCCCGCGCCTTCTAGAGGTGACATTTGTTGTGCTTATGGTGTAATTTGTATTAATGGCACAAGCTTGCAGCAGTGTGTGGACAATACCCCTATGGGAGACATATACACGTGCATTTCTGGGCTATGCTGTGATGAGGTAGACATGTGCAAGGAGATGAGTACATGTCCAGTCACGATAACTCCATGTACTGAGTTAACAACAACCGTTAGTGCTACGTCAACAAGAAACACACCTATCACACCTGAAACTACAGAAGCTACAGCTGAGACAGCAGAATCTACATCCGGGGTCACAGAGGCTACAACTGAAACCACAGAAGCTACAACTGAGACAACAGAATCTACAACTGGGGACACAGAAGCAACAACTGAGACGACAGAATCTACAACCAGGGTCACAGAGACTACAACTGAGACAACAGAATATAGATCCGGGGACACAGAAGCTACAGCTGAGACCACTGAAACTACAACGGGGTCCACAGAAGCTACAACTGAGACCATGGAAGCTACAACTGAGACCACAGAAGCTACAACTAGGGACACAGATGGTTCAACTGAGGCTATAGAAGCTACAACTGTGACAACGGAAGCTACAACTGAGACCACAGAAGTTACAACTAGGGACACAGATGGTTCAACTAAGGCTATAGAAGCTACAACGGAAGCTACAACTGTGGCCACAGAAGCTGCAACTGAAACCACAGAAGCTACAATTAAGGCCACAGAAGCTGTAACTAATACTACAGAATCCACAACTGAGACCCCAGAAACTACAACTGATACTACAAAAGCTACAAGTAGGGACACAGATGGTTCAACTGAGTCTATAGAATTTACAACTGAGTCAACAGGAGCTACTACTGAGACCATACAAGCTATAACAGAAACAACAGAACTTATAACTGAGTCTATAGAATTTACAACTGAGTCAACAGAAGCTACTAATGAGACCATGCAAGTCATAACAGAAACAACAGAACTTATAACTGAGTCTATAGAATTTATAACTGAGTCGACAGAATCTACTACTGAGACCATACAAGTTATAACAGAAACAACAGAACTTATAAATGAAACCACTGAAGCTATAACTAAAACCAACATATCTACAACAGAGACCACATTTACTTCAAATGAGATCACATATCTTACAGCCAAGACTACAGAGGTTATAACTGAAACCACCAAGGCTACAGCTGAGACTATCGAGGTTACAATGGAGACTACAGAAACTACAACAAAGATTATGGTATTTACAGGCAAAGCCATTGAAACTACAACCAAGATAACAGAATTTACAGACAAAACCAATGAAAACATAACCGAGACAAAAACAGATGCTATAACAGAGACTACAGAACTTACATCTGAGATCCCTGAGTCTATAACAGAGACTACAGAGCTTACATCTGAGACTCCTGAATCTACAAACGCGTCTACAGAACTTAAATTCAAGACCCCTGAATCTACAACTGAGACAACAAATGTACCCACTGATATTGTTGAAAGAACTTCAAAAACAACAATCACTAACTCTACAACATATCTCACGACAACCAGTACAGAAATGTCGTTCCTATGTACTTCCAATGGAAGGTTTGCAGACAAAACCAACTGCTCCAACTACTATATATGCTCACCAAACCCCAGTGGGGCCTATAACACACACCTATATACCTGTCCTAGTGGTTCCTTGTACGACCAAGACACAGAAAAATGTTCCACGAGTCATAATGTCACATGTGGCCTCAGATGCAATATATATGGCTTCTACTGCCTCTCCAACTCCACCCTACAACTCTGTGGAAATGTGGATGAAGCTCCGAGCGGGGATATTTACGAGTGCTACGCAGGGAGCTACTGTAGTATGGATTGTTTCAAACAATGCTCAGAAATTAGTCCATGTATTTCCACGACCACAGCTATTTTTCAAACCACTACTACCACTAAGCAAACTACAACTTCCGAACTTTCCTCAACGAGGCCAGAGCCGTACCAATGCACAGCTACTGGTAAGTTCACTGATATCAACAACTGCTCCAACTACTATGTGTGCAACTCTAGATCTAGTGGCGGGTTCTACATGTATCATTTTACCTGCCCGAGCGGGTCCCTGTTTGACTTTGACAATGGATTGTGCACCCTGAACGCCAACGTGGTTTGTGGCCCAAGGTGTAACGACTATGGCTTCTACTGTCTCACAAACACGACCTTACAATTATGTGCAGACAAAGATGTGGCAGCCAGAGGTGATGTCTACACTTTCTATGATGGGAACTATTGTAGCATGGACTGCAGTTTAATGTGCTTGGAAACTGTATCTTGCACCTCATCAACTTCTACAACAGAGTTCACTATAGCTACTACAATTTCAACCCTGACACATACTCAGCCCTCATTCGGATGCATTGCCTCTGGAAGGCTTGAAGATCCTGTCAAGTGTACTGAATATTATTTATGCGTAGCTAAATCATCTGGTGGCTTCTACCAATCACAATATTCCTGCCCTAGTGGATCTATATTCAATTCCAGCACATTCATGTGCACTTACTCTGACAGTGCATTGTGCACTCAAAATACACCTCTAGCATTTCAGTGTTCAGAAAATGGACGATTTGAAGACACGAGCAACTGTTACAATTATACACTCTGCATCTTTCAATCCAGTGGGGGTTTCTACCAAATCACCTATTCATGCCCCAGTGGCTCACTGTTTGATTCAGGGACGGGTAGATGTACCTACTCCCTGGTCAGGTGCTCATCGAAGTCCACCACCAACACATCAATCGTTTCCACGGTCACAATCACCGTTGTGGCGGTTGTTTTGTCCTTGGCGCTATCCCTCGATATTTTCTCTTGCACCACTTCCGGGAGGTATTCTGACTCTCCGTCTTGCTATAACTTTTATGTTTGTTCTTCGAACCCAAGTGAAGGTTATTATATTTACTCCTACACCTGCCCAGATGACTCTGTGTACAATAACACCACGCAAACATGTTCCAAGTCGAGTACATGTTGATTACCTTACACAAAGAATACACTATCGTTGGAAATATGGAGTTTATTGGAGACCAAGGGTAAAATCGTTATAAGCTCTAATCACAGAGAGATGAAATATAAATTAGCAGAAATTTTATTAGTCATAGAAATACTAGTAATTTTAAACTATATGGTCTTGATTCCACTTTATACAGTTAATATTTTGTCTTCGAAGTAGATTATTCACTGTAATTAATTTTTGAATAGAGCCTTTTTGGCATATCTTAGCTGTCGTAGAGAGTTGTTGAAAAGTAACAGTAGCATTGTTGTTGCTTTTCTATATCCACCAATACATTTTAAAAATGATCTTTGAAACGAAATGTTTATCTGGTTATAATATGAGTAGAAAAATAAACGCAATCCATAGAAAACGCAGTATTTGTCTACGATAGCTTATAAAATATGAAAAAATAAATTAATAAAAAATTGTTACAAACAAATATTGGAAATAAATGGTACGGAACTCAACACGGACATTCTCGATCTATTAATAATAATAGAAATATTTACTCTAACCTCGTTATTATTATTATTATTATTAGCACCGCGTCTTACTACCCGTTTGGGTTGTACGCACTTACGTTAATTTTTAATGGTAGGGTGATTGTGAGACGAAAATGGAGGACCTACAGTTTAACGTGGAATCCGAATCACGGTGGAGGCCTGGCATTCTCCACATTTACAAGTTGTGATTAATACACGTCTTGCCAGAGGTGAAGGAAGGGTTTGGTAATCAGATAAATCTGTGCTGGGACCGAGGATTGAACCCCGGACCCCAGCACCTACACTAGCAAGCCCAAGCATAAATTGCACTATACGTATGTAAAAAATTGTCTCGGTTTTAAAAAAATTTTCAGAAGAATTACTGTCTTCAATTGTATGTTCTGGGCAATAAAAAAAATCGATATTGGGTCCAAAAGGGTCAACAATTCTGATTAAATTTCAACTTCCGGGTATAATTTTTGAAATTTTATTAGGTGTTGCACATCTTCATGTCAACGCATTGCTATTAAATCTCTCATTTATAAATTTTGGCCGATGAAAAATGTAAATATTGACTTTTGAGTCTAAAAAGGAGATAAATCGATGTTTCAGAAACATTTATCCTAATCAATTTAAGGAAAAATATAAGCTTTTTGGGAGACTTAGCTGTATATTATTAATGAAGCAGTGGAGAATTATTGCGTTAAAACTTAAGTAGTATCTCTTTACAACTAAAGCGCACAAAATGTTATTAATATATTTACGAATATTTTAGAAACTGTCATTTATATAAAAATATATTTCAATAAAAGTTTTTTTTATCTTTAATAGTAGTACAATTTTGCAATGATAAGTTATTTATTATCTCAAATAGTTACGTAGATATGGAAATTTCTGCTTCTGTAAAGTACCCTAAAAGTCCTTTTCTTAAGAAAATTAAAATAGTCATTTTATTTGTAATCTTAATCAATTCCTATTTACAAATTTTGATCAAAATCGTTAGAGCCAAAGCCGTTTTTAGAAAATATATCTTTTTGAATTTTAATAATATACTCTTAATTTTAGGGTTAAGCAGATACAGAGACAGATGGCATTGAAAAAACCACTTTTTAAGCCAAGAAACGTCAACATCCATCAACATTTCGAGGTATATTATTTGTAATGCCATAATAATTTACCATTAGTGTACAAAAAGTTTATATATATATATATGTATAGCCTGAAAGATGTTGTTTTTATAAAAATATGTTTTAAATAAAAGTGTTGTATTATAAATAGCCCTAAATAATGGCAATGATAAGTAATTTCAAATCTGAAAGAGTTATGGAGATATAATAAGAAAATAGGAATCCACCCATAAGACCGGATCCCATGAAGTCATTTTGCCAAGATATTGAAAGTAGCTGTTATGTTTGTAATATTATTGTATATAAACGTTCAAAAATAAGATTTAACAAAATCCTTTTTCGGATTCGGAGGGTCATGAAACGTCCAGATTCATTAAAATTTTGAGTTCGATTTTATTGACGATCTCAATACTTTCTCTACCTGTAAGATAACGAGAAAGTAAAAAGAGCATCACAATCAAACAATGAGTATAAATAAAATAATAGACTGTTAAAGATAAAAATTACTTCCGGCATTTACCTTCACAATTTTATTTTATACCACAACAAATAAAGGTTGTATTCATAGTAATTTGTTATATATTTATGCCTCTAATTCTTGGATCCAATATTTAATATTTATTGTAATTTTTTGACTAGTTGTAGTGGTATTTGTACCTACACGAATAATATATATATATATATTTTTTCTTTCTAATACGCCTAGTAGTTTTTACTTTCTCGCTAATTTGCAGGCAGAGAAAGTATTGTGATCGTAAAAAAAAAATCAAACACGAGATTTTGACGAATCTCGACGTTTCATGATCACCCGAATCCGAAAAAGTGTATTTTAAATTACCGTCTGTCTGCACCTCCAACTAGAGCCTTAACTATCTTAGCGATATGTTTAAAACTTGGTATCTAAGGTTTTCCGAAGGGTTTCACCAAGGGATTTTGGGAATTTGATATCTAACCCTAAAATTAAGGGTAGTTTACTCAAGGGTAAAAAGAGAACCAGTCGATATTTTCAAAATCGCTCTAACGATTTTGATTAACTTTAATTTCAAAACATTTATAAATATTATATACTAAATGGCTACCCTCAATAATTAGGAAAAATGAATTTAAGGGCTCTTGTCTGATACGTAAATTCTCACTTTTTATCGTATCTCCGAAAATATTTAAGATATGAAATTATTTATCATTTAAAATATGTAGATCTATTTATAATCCAAATATTTTAAACGCAGCATATTTTTATAAAACCAATAACTTTCAATCTATAGGCATATATATATTTTTTAACTTTTCGAACACTTAAGCGAAAGTAAAAAAAATCTAACCTGAACTATCAATGGATGTCAAAGTCTCATGACCCCCCCCCCCC
>CABFVX010003123.1:0-12691 GCA_902151425.1 Timema shepardi
GGTGATGAGTGGAGCGCGAACACTCCCGAATATGTCCGAACACTCCCGACTATGTCCGAACACTCGCGATTATGTCCGAACACTCCCGATTATGTCAGAACACTCCTGATTACGTCCGAACACTCCCGATTATGTCCGAATACTCCCGATTATGTCCGAACACTCCCGACTATGTCCGAAAACAACCGAAATAGTACTTCCTCCCCTGTCCACTAGAGTAGTAATTTGTCGGTTCAAGGTAAATTTGTATAAAAACGTAATATTTTACTTAACGTATAAAGCAAAAATAGTTCATAAAATGGCTTAAAATAAGAATTAGTTGTATTATTTTCTCTTGAAATAATTTTATATTATTCATGAGCCAGTAGGCCACAAAAAAAGTTACGGTGGGCCACGGGTTGAAGACCCCTGCTCTAAAGGATTATTTAGGTAACAGCATAGATTGATTTGAACAATTAATAATAACATTTTTGTTTGACTTTATAGCCTACTTTATTTTAATATCTCTTAATACTATTAAAGAGTTGCTCCCTCAACCACCCCGCAACCATCTTTCATCCTTTCTCTGCTGAGAAGATCCGACAATTCTCTTATCAAGTTTGAACCCTTACTATCACTTTATACACAAAATAAAAACTTCGAATTTTTTTTAATAACTCTTACAAAATCTCGGCAAATATAAATCCAATTAAAACGTTCCAAGCGTTATGGATTAAAATTACACTTAAATTAAACAGATTGTTTCGCAAGTTTAAAATAGATTAGTTCCTTAATCACAAGCATTCAACAACTTTTTTTGAAAAGTTTAATTTCGGTTCACTTGAAAATGTTAAGTTAGCGTTTTGATCTTGCGACACCGTCAGAATCATGAGGTACATTTATTATATTCGTCCATTTTGGATCGAGTGTCATTAATAAGGTGGGGCAGATACAGGCACCAGTTAGGTGTGTAATTTTGCAAATTTATAGTAGGGTTTAGGCAAAAGAAAATATATTGCCCCATTAGATACATTTATTTTAATTTCTTCTTCTTCTTAAATGAACAACCCAAAGGTTTGCTTAGTGGGATTCATATCCATTCCACATTGGGATTTCATTTAGCCCTTCAGCTGTCTAGTGATGCCTGCACCATCTGGTAGGAATCCCATGTACTAGGATAGAAAAGGAAGTGTGGTTATTCCCTTGCCTTCCATACTTAATTCCTATGAGCGAGCGCGAAAAGGGCTAACAATCTTTCCCGGGAAAGGTATTTTCCCCCATAACTCCCAGGCTTATTTTACATACCACAATCGACTTGGGGACCGACGGCTTTACTTCCCCATTCGAAGGAAGTTGTGCTACGAATTTTTAACGCTCAAATAAAATAAACGTCGACCTCGGCTGGGTTTAAACTCAAGAACATCGGATCCTGAGGTGAGAAATTCGGCCCCCCCAAGACCACCGAGGTCAACGTTTCAATATTATAATCAAAGTTTTTATTTTTAATGTTATATAAAATACAGAAACAATGGATCGCGTTCCATTCCACACCGCCTTAATAATTTGAAAACCCTGCTAAAGAAATCAAATGCGCTAGTGGACGAACAATATCTATTATTATTATTATTAGCACCACGTATCCGTTCGGGTTATACGCACTTACGCTAATGTGTAATGGTAGGGTGATTGTGAGATGAAATGGAGGACCTACAGTTTAACGTGGATAACGTGGAATCCGAACCACGGTGGAGGCCTGGCATTCCCCACATTCACAAGATGTCTTGTCAGAGGTGAAGGAAGGGTTTGGGAACAATATGGACAGATACAATTTGCATGAGGGCTTGCGATGTTTACTAGAAGCGACGTTTTGTTCCTGAACAAACAGGAGAACAGAAGCGAGACGATTCCTCTAAACTACTATTATTACAAGACTCGACAGTCCTCGGAGAAGTAAGTGGTAGTCAAGAACCATAAGAAATATTACGAAATCAAAACAAGAGATTCCTCGAGTATGAACAATGATTGATGAGCTCTCCGAACTAAGAGAGAAGACACATTTAAAAAAATGAAACAATAGCATCTGATAAATGTACAAGGAGAAGATCTCGTTCGTTCTATTACTCCTCCTCAATCTTGGATTTTGCTACGTCCGTCTTCGTTCCTTTGGGCCCCCTCCTTCCTTGACGTGTAATCCAACACTATCCCCCTATGACGAAGAAGAGTTGACGTGTAAATCCACGTGTTTCCGAGGGAGGGGGGGGGAACCCACGAACTTGAGGTGATCAGACGGTTGAAAAATGTTACTGACCTTGTCAGGATAGTTAATTCTTGAGGATTCCGGTGGACAGAGCGTGCAGTGCGAATGGGAGAATCTGTAACCTTGTTCAGGATATTGACTGGCAGACCCAATGGGAAGAGACCAGTGGGAAGACCTATACGCACATGGGAGGATAGCTTTAGAATGGACCTGGAAGAGATAGATAGGGTGTAATGAGGTGGACTGGATAGAACTAGCTCAAGATAGGGATAGGGTGTAATGAGGTGGACTGGATAGAACTAGCTCAACTAGAGATAGGGTTAATGAGGTGGACTGGATAGAACTAGCTCAAGATAGTGATAGGTGTAATGAGGTGTACTGGATAGAACTAGCTCAAGATAGGGATAGGGTGTAATGAGGTGGACTGGATAGAACTAGCTCAAGAAATGAGGTGGGCTGGATAGAACTAGCTCAAGATAGAGATAGAGTGTAATGAGGTGGACTGGATAGAACTAGCTCAAGATAGAGATATGGTGTGATGAGGTGGGCTGGATAGAACTATCTCAAGATAGGGACAGGGTATAGTGAGGTGGACTGGATAGAACTATCTCAAGATAGAGATATGGTGTGATGAGTTGGGCTGGATAGAACTATCTCAAGATAGGGACAGGGTATAGTGAGGTGGACTGGATAGAACTATATCAAGATAGAGATATGGTGTGATGAGGTGGGCTGGATAGAACTAGCTCGAGATAGGGACAGGGTATAGTGAGGTGGACTGGATAGAACTATCTCAAGATAGAAATATGGTGTGATAAGGTGGGCTGGATAGAACTATCTCAAGATAGAGATATGGTGTGATGAGTTGGGCTGGATAGAACTATCTCAAGATAGGGATAGGATGAAATGAGGTGGACTGGATAGAACTATCAAGATAGGGATAGGATGTATTGAGGTGGACTGGATAGAACTATCTCAAGATAGAAATATGGTGTGATGAGGTGGGTTGGATAGAACTAGCTCGAGATAGGGACAGGGTATAGTGAGGTGGACTGGATAGAACTATCTCAAGATAGAGATATGGTGTGATGAGGTGGGCTGGATAGAACTATCTCAAGATAGGGATAGGATGTAATGAGGTGGACTGGATAGAACTATCTCAAGATAGGGATAGGATGTAATGAGGTGGACTGGATAGAACTATCTCAAGATAGAGATATGGTGTGATGAGGTGGGCTGGATATAACTATCTCAAGATAGGGATAAGATGTAATGAGGTGGACTGGATAGAACTATCTCAAGATAGGGATAGGATGTAATGAGGTGGACTGGATAGAACTATCTCAAGATATGGATAGGATGTAATGAGGTGGACTGGATAGAACTATCTCAAGATAGGGATGGGATGTAATGAGGTGGACTGGATAGAACTATCTCAAGATAGGGATAGGATTTAATGAGGTGGACTGGATAGAACAAGCTCAAGATAGGGACAGGGTATAGTGAGGTGGACTGGATAGAACTATCTCAAGATAGAGATATGGTGTGATGAGGTGGGCTGGATAGAACTATGTAATGAGGTGGACTGGATAGAACTATCTCAAGATAGAGATAGGGTGTAATGAGGTGGACTGGATAGAACTATCTCAAGATAGGGTTACGGTGTAATGAGCTGGACTGGATATAACTAGCTCAAGATAGAGATAGGGTGTAATGAGGGGGACTGGATAGAACTAGCTCAAGATAGAGATAAGGTTTGATGAGGTGGGCTGGATAGAACTAGCTCAAGTTAGAGATAGGGTGTAATGAGGTGGACTGTATAGAACTAGCTCAAGATAGAGATATGGTGTGATGAGGTGGGATGGATAGAACTATCTCAAGATAGGGACAGGGTATAGTGAGGTGGACTTGATAGAACTATCTCAAGATAGAGATATGGTGTGATGAGGTGGGCTGGATAGCACTAGCTCGAGATAGGGACAGGGTATAGTGAGGTGGACTGGATAGAACTATCTCAAGATAGAAATATGGTGTGATGAGGTGGGCTGGATAGAACTATCTCAAGATAGAGATATGGTGTGATGAGGTGGGCTGGATAGAACTATCTCAAGATAGGGTTAGGATGAAATGAGGTGGACTGGATAGAACTATCTCAAGATAGGGATAGGATGTATTGAGGTGGACTGGATAGAACTATCTCAAGATAGAAATATGGTGTGATGAGGTGGGTTGGATAGAACTAGCTCGAGATAGGGACAGGGTATAGTGAGGTGGACTGGATAGAACTATCTCAAGATAGAGATATGGTGTGATGAGGTGGGCTGGATAGAACTATCTCAAGATAGGGATAGGATGTATTGAGGTGGACTGGATAGAACTATCTCAAGATAGTGATATGGTGTGATGAGGTGGGGTGGATATAACTATCTCAAGATAGGGATAGGATGTAATGAGGTGGACTGGATAGAACTATCTCAAGATAGGGATAGGATGTAATGAGGAGGACTGGATAGAACTAGCTCAAGATAAAATAGGTGATGTACGTTTGTAAGCGCGGCAATGAACTTTCGAATTACTAATGTCATGTGTACTAAATAAGTACAACAGCTTTAAACTGTTGATTAATGACTTCAAATCAATACAATTCACAAATCATTAAGGGTCAAACTTGATTGCTTTTCATGTACTGATGTTAAGGTACGCGTTTAGGGCGTGTGAGAAAATATAAGTGTTTTGAAGTACCTATAACATATTTTTGGCAAGAACAAAAAGAATATCGCTCCAGTAGAAACATAAGAGTTTAATTTTCTTCACGGGGGGTGATATTACAGTTGTTGAATGTTTGTCATTAGTATATTATTACTAGTTGACGAACTTTTTTTTTAAAAATTATGAGAAACCCGCCTCTGTGGCGTAGTTGGCTAACGCGCTAGTCGTGTTGGGCTCGACAGCTGAGGACGGGGAGTTCGAGGTTCGAATCTCGGTCGGGTGAACTGGGGGTGGTTTTTCCTAAATGGTTTTCCACTCTCCCTCCACAGTAATTGTGGGTTCATTTCCTATAATTCAACCTTCCCAATTCCTAATCCATAGAGTAATTAATACTTAAAGCGTGTAACCCGAATGGGTAGTAAGACGCGATGCTAAATATTATTATTATTAAATTATGAGAAAAACTTTTCATTAAATTCCAGGGAACTCTTGACAGATATTTATCAACTGTTGATATCACCAGGTGAAGAAAATTAAATTCTATATTTCTACCGGAACAATTTTTTTTTTTAGTTTCTAGCAAAAATAGTTGCATATAAAAATTGCATAAACATTGTTCTTTTATCGCATTCATTACACTCCACCTTAAGGCAAAGCAATTAATAACGTATGGGACTGAAATTCTTTATAACTAGACAATCACATGAGGTGTGCACAATGAAATATTTATGGTATGTTAAATAAAAATAATTGATAATGAAAAAAGTTTAAAAGTCATATAATCACATAATCTTTGATCATATATAAATATTATTATTATTATTATTATTATTATTATTATTATTATTATTAGCACCGCGTCTTACTACCCGTTCGGGTTATACGCACATTACGCTAATGTGTAATGGTAGGGTTATTGTGAGATGAGATGGAGGACCTACAGTTTAACGTGGAATCCGAACCACAGTGGAGGCTTGGCATTCCACACATTCACAAGTTGTGCTTAATACATATCTTGTCAGAGGTGAAGGAAGGGTTTGGTAATCAGATAAATCTGTGTCGGGACCGAGGATTGAATCCCGGACGCGAACATAGAAGTCTGACACCTTACCCCCTAGACCACCAGGTCACCCATAAATATTGTTCTTTTTAAACCCCGAGAATTTGATTTTTATCACATTTTGTAGTACATAATGTTATTATTTAGATTTAATTTTTCTTTTTTTCTTTTAAATACACTCGTTAATTTTATTAATGTGTCGGTGACCTGGTGGTCTAGGGGGTAAGGTATTAGACTTCTATGATGGCGGCCGGGGTTCAATCCTCGATCCCGGCACAGATTTATCTGATTACCAAACCCTTCCTTCACCTCTGACAAGACATCTTGTGAATGTGAGGAATGCCAGGCCTCCACCGTGGTTCGGATCCCACGTTAAACTGTAGGTCCTACATTTCATCCCACAATCACCCTACCATTACACATTAGCGTAAGTGCGTATAACCCGAACGGGTAGTAAGACGCGGTGATATTAATAATAATATTAATGTGTCCATAATGACCTTTGCAAACATATATTTGACCTATATATTTCACGAAATTTCTTGTTTTGACTGTACTGATCGTATAGAGAGCACATCCTAGCAGAACATAATATGCCCGGCAAAGGGTCAGATAGTCCCAAATAACGACACACTGAGACATTGCTACTTGATATGTTCCGTCCCCTGGTAAACGTGTGCCAGTATTTGTGTCCTGTGACTGTCCTGTCGATATAGGCCAGATGACGAGTGTTGGAACCCTTAACTCATATCGTCCTTGCTCTTTGATGTCCTGCCACCGCCAGGAGAGCCTGGCTATTGAACGAGAGATCAGCGAACTGGAGGATAGGGCGGTATAAATAGAAGTCACTGTCAAACATAGAGCGATATATCTCCCTCTTATGCCTGGTTCACAAGTATTGGCTGTTATGCCTGGTTCACAAGTATTGGCTGTTATGCCTGCTTCACAAGTATTGGCTGTTATCCCTGGTTCACAAGTATTGGCTGTTATGCCTGGTTCACAAGTATTGGCTGTTATGCCTGCTTCACAAGTATTGGCTGTTATGCCTGGTTCACAAGTATTGGCTCTGCTCTCGGGCCTGGGTCCTAAACACACCGAACATCTTACCAATCTTGGTGGGTACTATAGCAGGGAGGGAAGGTTTCTAGTAATATCCCACTCAACATCATCTCAACCTTGGCTAGTACTATAAGAGCAAATCACACCTGGCTACCTCTTAGCCTCGGCTAGTACTATAGGAGCAAATCACACCAAACTGCCTCTCAACCTTGGCTAGTACTATAGGAGCAAATCACACCAAACTACCTCTCAACCTTGGCTAGTACTATGGAAGGAAAGTACTTGGTTCCAGGTAATTATTCCTATACTCTCAAACCCTTGTATTTCAGGGTCAGGGATGGAAAGGAGGAGTAGAACAGGCTATCAAACAACCCTGATCGCGTGTTTACCTGGCCGGGCCCTTGAATAGAACGATACAATCTCACACAATTTCCAAGAAAAGCCACTCGGGTGAAAAATAGAAGATATTTTTAATTGGATTCTTTCTCCCTTCATTTTACCATCGATAACTTCTTATCTTGGTGCTCACGCGAATACAGGGAGGAGGAAATATAGGAAGGTTCCGTGAACCTTGTGCGAGAAACAGCGAGATAGGTGGTTCATTAACCACGTGACGCTATCAAGAAGGGGAGGGGGAACTGTAATGTCAATATGTTTTAAAGAGGGAAACTGTAATGTCTATATGTTGTAAAGAGGGAAACTGTAATGTCTATATGTTGTAAAGAGGGAAACTGTAATGTCTATATGTTGTAAAGAGGGAAACTGTAATGTATACATGGTGTAAAGGGGGGAAGCGTTGATAAAGCACAGTGTTACGTAGTACAGATCAATTAAAATGTTGAAAAATAAAATTATTCTTCATATTTTAACCATCAATCGTTGACATTGATGGTCTTGGGATACACTGCTCGCCTTAAGACCCGATGTCCGTGAGTTCAAACCTAGATGGGATTGACAGATTTTCCTTGAACGACAAACATACCTAGCACAACTTCCTTCGGAGGGGTAGTAAGGCCGTCGGTCCCATATCAATTGTGGCGTGTAAAATAAACCTGGAAGGTATGTGAAAATACCTTTCCAGGTGAAATTGGTAGGCCCTTTCACTTTCTCTCATAGAAATTCAGTGTGCTGATCTAATCGGTTGGTTCAGAATGCTCACGTTAAATACCTCAAATAAATGTAAATAAATATTCGCCGTTAGTAAATATACTTATAGAGAACTTCGGATTGTGAGTAGTATTACATGTGAGTCTCTCTTTTAGAGTCACAAAAGATTGTCTATGAAATATTAACATTCATTCTTGATGTTAAAAGTTACGTAACACAGGCTGAAGATATAAGGGGTAAGGCTAAATGAAGATTGGTGTTACATGGTTGGGGGAAGGGGTTAAAACAAGTAAGAAAAATCGTTGCCTGGTTTATAGATGACTCTTAGGTAGCTTAATAGTTAACTTTACTAGCCCTGCAAATGACAGCATCTTATCCCGTTGACCCTAACTCTTACTCATCTGGACCAGAATTATACCCTAGAAGCTGACCTTTGTATTGTGGTGACCCGTCAGATTTAAATTGAACCTGTTGGTCCCCAAAGAAGAAGGTTGAAATCACATCACATTTCTATTTAAATTGAACTAGCCAGAGGCTTGAAATATTGGACAGGGGTTCCAGCCCAGCGTAAACAACCCCCCTCATTTTAAAACGTTGGGTCAAACATTTCCTTCCCTATTGTGAGGACAGAATTTTGAAAGTCCAGGATAAATGTAGGTTATATGTATAATACTGGGCCTGCCCTTAGCTAGGGGTAAGTTTGTTGACCATTCGAGTTTTAGTAACACTAGATGGTGGCTTAAGATAGTAATTAAGGTGCGGCCGAAGGGAGCGCGAGTAATTTTACAGTTTTTATAGCATTACATTTTTTTGGCCAAAATAAATCAAATATTTCTCCAGTATCAACAAAGAGTTTAGTTTTCTGCACAGGCTAATATCAACAGATCCTGAATATCGGTCAAGGGTGTCCTGGAATTTTGTCAAAACTTTTTTTCTATCTATTTAAAAAGTTTTGACAAAATTCCAGGACAGCCTTAACATAAATTCAAGATCTGTAGATATTAGCATGTGCAGAAAAATAAACTATGTTGCTACCAGCAAAATATTTTATTTGTTTTGGTCAAAATATTTCAATTATATATTAACTGTAAAACTACTTGCGCTCCCTTCGGTCGCACTTTACAAATATTAGATTTCTACAATATCCATTTAAACTACCGAAGCCGTAAAATATATGTAATACTACGGTTGATACAGTCATGTGATGTGGGTTGTATAATCAAAAATACTAGGCTGAAGCTTCCATAAGATCCATTTAAACTACTGACGCCGTGAGATAGATATAATACTAAATTTCATACAGTTTTGTTTTGCGGGTTGTATCATCATCAATTACAAGGCTGACGTTACCCACAAGATCCATTTAAACTACTGGCGCCGTGAGATAGATATAATACTAAATTTCATACAGTTTTGTTTTGCGGGTAGTATCATCATCAAATACAAGGCTGAAGCTACCACAAGATTCATTTAAACTACTGACGCCGTGAGATAGATATGATACTAAATTTCATACAATTGTGTGTTGCGGGATTTATCATCTAATGCAAGGCTGAAGGAACCACAAGATGTATTTAGACTACTGATGCCACCGTTAAATAGCTATCATACTGTATATATTTCATCTAAATGTGTAAATCACAATAATAATAATATTGTAATTTTAAAAAAACCTGACGGAGTAGTTAAAATAATCCTATTTTGAGGAATTAAAATTGTTAACCTTTAGTGATAATTGATTTAAGCTGAAAATTTACCGTGAAAATTACTATATTTAATAAACTAAGTGTCTTAAAGTGTATGCTTGGCAATATTTGTGGGCCTGAGATTATCTATTCAATAGGTAATGAGGCAGCCTAAGAAGCTGAGTTATTGCAAATAAAATGAAGCATTAGGATTAAATATTGACAAAACCTTTAAAAGTACACTAGTTTGATGTTCACTGGAAGAATAAGAACTATTTTTTGATGACCTCTTAAAGATATACTTGTACACACATATTAAAAGCTGACATTTTCCACTCTAAAAAGTAAAATGTGTACATTGATTACTAAGAGCTAAATTTTCGAGAAATGAAAGGTATTTGGTATAGGAGCGTAGAATGTATCTTTATGAATAGAATTTCACAAAATATGGGATCCCCGACACAAATTCTAATGTCATTTGTATTATCCTCCTCCCCTGTTTGTTCCGCCGTCATACGGCTCCAACTAATGAGGTTATCAACCTGACTAGGTTTCTAGCGTTTAGGATTTTCTTCTTGAATATTATAAACGCTTTAATACTATCACTGTCATTTTAGATCTGGGTGCTTACTTAATTAAGTGCAAAAATTATTACGACAGCCAACATAGTCCTACACAAAACCATGGGAAGCATCAGCTTATATTATTATTATTATTATTATTATTATTGTTATTATTAGCACCACGTATTACTAACCGTTCGGGTTGTACGCACTTACGCTAATGTGTAACGGTAGGGTGATTGTGAGATGAAATGGAGGACCTACAGTTTAACGTGGGATCCGAACCACGGTGGAGGCCCGACATTCCCCACTTTCACAAGATGTCTTGTCAGAGGTGAAGGAAGGGGTTTGGTAATCAGATAAATCTGTGCCGGGACCGAGGATTGAACCCCGGCCGCCAGCACAGAAGTCTGACACCTTACCCCCTAGACCGCCAGGTCACCCATCAGCTTATAATAACTATGGAACTAAATTTACAAGTAAGCGTACGGTTGAATTAATAACGCATCACTACAAATTAACAGTTCCAATTAATGTCATCTACCTGGTTTACAATTGAGTTCATGCGGGAGAGACGCGTGCGTTTCATGGCAATTATAATACGGAGTAAATTAAACTATATATATGTTTAAATATTACAGAGTTCCCGCTAGAGCTTGACAGACAGGCTGGACGACTCACTCTTCCCTGTTACCCCCCTCGATCTCTTTACGTCAACCTGAACCTGACATAAAATATATTCTTCTATTTGTAGTCCAAACAGTCGAGTCTGCAAAGTGAATGTATCGTGTTTCACATGTTCTTGTTAGTTCTGTGAACAATAAACCTTCCTCCCTTCATGTTATTATTGTTACTACAGTCTTTATTTCTCTTTGCGTTTCAAGTTGAAATATCTCGTTTAATTTCTCCACTGATTTGAAGGTAATAGAGTAAGACAGAAGAAATAATTAAACTTATATATAATATTACTTTATATGCATAAAGAATATTACATGCATAGAGAATATTAATGATTCACGTGATTTAAATGTCAATCCCACAATATTTGTTATAATTTTTTTTTAAAGTACTCAAGACTAAATCGAGTCCATAGCATGTTAGATTCAAATCCCTTGAGATAAGCTATTGAATTAAAAAGATTTGAACATCCACGATATTGAACCTATGATAAAATTGATAAAAACTGTATATATGGTTTTTGACTTAGGTTCAAAGAATGTGCTCTAGAAATATCGTTAAAATTTGGTCATCAGTTTACTAGTTATTACAGAACAACCAAACCGAGAGATATTTGAGCGGCCCCCATATTTGCAGGTTTAAATATATTCATAATTTATTTGATCTACGTTCATTCCTTGCCAAATTTGGTTAAAATCGGTCAACGTGTTCAGCGGCTATCACGGAACAAACATCCGGACAGACAGATCAAATGACAAATGGCCCAGTTAAAACTACTCTCGTTCGGTCTATGAATTATTGATACCTCGGTCCCGACACAGATCTATCTGATTACCAAACCCTTCCTTCACCTCTGACAAGACATCTAGTGAAGGTGGGGAATGCCATTCCTTCACCGTGGTTCGGATTCCACGTTAAACTGTAGGTCCTCCGTTTCATCTCACAATCACCCTACCATTGCACATTAGCGTGAGTGCGTACAACCCGAACGGGTAGTAAGACGCGGTGCTAACAATAATAATTATTGATTTTATAAAGTCCTAAACGCGTGTATCTCAGAACTTCTACTTTTTGTCGTATTTCTGCCAGTCCCGTGCCATGGGATAAGTTGGGTGCTTACACTAGACCGAACAAGGTTCGATCCTCGACTAGAGTCTGATTCTCGGTAATCAATAGCACCATGAGATCGACATTCCTCGCCGCTGATGACACGAGCACGTCAGCAAATCCCGTGGGGAAATGTATTCAACCCGGAGAGATGTTTTTCTATGATTATTCAACCACTGAGTGGGAACATTGATTCACCCCGCGTAGAACCAATCAGCGATTAGCGGACGCTCCATCAGATAGAGCATTGTGATGGCTACGGTGAATAATTCATGAATGTTGGTTCGCTCGAGGGTACAAGGCCTCTTCTCCCCATCACCTGCACCTACTTGATCTGGAGTTAGTACCATGATCTTGTTTATTACACGCTGACTGAAGCTCTAGCTGAGGATTATGAAGCATATAAAGCGATGTTGAGCGTTAAGCGACAACGAGCCGTAGTAGGAATTATAAGCCTCATTTCACACTAGATAGACGGGGGGGGGGG
>CABFVX010003123.1:12697-31431 GCA_902151425.1 Timema shepardi
GGGACCTCAGATCTTCTGATAAGAAACTCTTGAGGGGGATAAGTATTTATATGAAATAAAAATGTTAAGTAATTGATAGAGTAATAGTTACAGAATATTTTTTAAATCATTGATATAATATATTAAAAGACTGTTACCTTAAATCATATGAGTTATGGTTATTCACAATATAATGTATTATGGAATATAGTATCAGCTTGTTTTCTGTAAAATCTGGTCTCTAAGGAAAATAACCACTAAAATTCAACGATAAATGTTAAGACATTAGTAACAATATTAACATGGAGGGAGGTCTACTGTTCACAGAACTACTAGTAAGACTGTAGTAACAATATTAACATGTAGGGAGGTCTACTGTTCACAGAACTACTAGTAAGACTGTAGTAACGATAATAACATGGAGGGAGGTCTACTGTTCACAAGAACTACTAGTAAGACTGTAATAATGATAATAACATGGAGGGAGGTCTACTGTTCACAGAACTACCAGTAAGACTGTAGTAACAATAATAATATGGAGGGAGGTCCACTGTTCACAGAACTACTAGTAAGACTGTAGTAACGATAATAACATGGAGAGAGGTCTACTGTTCACAGAACTTATTATTTTTAACAATTTCCTAGCAATATAAAAGTGCTGATATTACTTAACAGATGCTTATTTGATTAGTAAGATAAACATAATAATTCAAACGCAGTGCAGTCCCAGGAGATACTATGTGCGACACAGCCCGTATGAGTCACTAGAGGGTAATAATACGTAACGAGAGTGAACGAGTAAAAGGAGAGGGAGGTTAAACTTCGTTAACTCAGCCTACAGTAGCGGCCGTTACACGCTATCTGACCTTTGTAATGCCTACCAGTTCTACCACACACACATCCTAAACTCACGCACGGCTACTTTACAATAAAAAAGAAATACTTGTTTTATTCTGTCAGTTCAGAAATATGAAGTAAATTATTAGCTAAACGAACAAAGAAGGGATTTTTTAAAAGCCTGTCAAATGCATAGTAGCTGAAACTTTCTAAAGGACGGTGCCAAGTGGGTGAATTCGGAGCTAGTTTAAAAAGCGGGCTGCAACTTAACTTGATACTCTTAAGCATTTTAACACTTAAGACGCCAATGAAATAAATAAAAAGATACGATGGGAATCAGTATTTAATACTGTGAGGTCCTCTTGTTTATCTGTTCATGACACTTCTTTTCTCTTCCTCTGACGAGTGTAAACACTCCTATTATTTGTTCCTGGACAGTATTAGCTTTCATTTCAAAATAAATTTATTGTTGTTTTCTTTTCTAGAGAGACATTTGCTTGTTTGGTCGTTTTTTTTTAATATATACATCCTAGCAGGAATATCCATACTTGATAAGCCAAATAGCCTGAGTTTTAGTCGATTTAGAAAAAACAAATCCAGATAAAAAAAAGATTGCCACAATGTAAGACTATTTTTTACACTTATTTAAGAATTTATGGTTTTGTTTCGATGTTATATGTTTAAAACTTGTCTGAATAAAATGTAAATACATTAACATGGGAAATAATATCTTGAATTTTCACGACAGAAAAAGTTGGCAACGCCATTTAACTAAGTAAAGTCCTATTTTGATTGGTAAAACCTTGCATGACAGCTAAAAACAGCTACTAAATCTTCTCTCACATATTCATAAGTCAAGTCATATTATCTACAAATGTCAATTTTTATATATATTCATAGATAATATTAATATTTATAAAATATTTAGTAATTGGCTACAAGAAAAAACAGAACAAGTCAACGATAGCAAATACTCACCCCATTTCACCATCCTGGCGGCGCTGTACTCCGAACTGAGAGAGGCGAAAACACTACCGACCACAATTCCACCGCACAGACATCTGACCAGCTCCGCTTAAGAATCGAACCGTGCCCGCTAGAGGTCACCATGTGCTCTAGCCATTCCAAAGAACTTGAGAAGAAAAGAGATGTCTGTCTTGCAAAGTGTCCAAACATTCTTATTGCTTCGAGAAAGGAGTAGAAGCTTGTTCTGTCACTCGCATTTCCTTCCTGGTGTATGATCTTTGGTTCCCCTCCCCTTTTACCCCCTCCCCCCCATATTTGTTCCGTGTTCCCTGAGTTTTGCAAATCGTATATAAGACCGGCGTAGGAAAGCGTCCGCCACACTCTTGGACATTGCTCGGAATTAATCGAACGAATCCGAGGCTTCAGCAAGTAAGGGTAAATTTTATTTCGGTGTTAATATTTTTTTATTGTTATTTTTCAAAATTGCCTTTTGGCAAGTTATTATTATTATTTATTAGTAACTGTTTGAATCTTATAAAAATTTAATTTTTTACATTGTATTTCAATGTTCAAATTTATTTATATCAACCTAGTTTGTAGGGATACATTTTGGGATATCACTATTGAGCTGTCAGATAGAAGCAAAGAGGATCTAAAATATAAATTTTGAATCTCGCTTTTTTTTATCAAGCTGGTTAGATATTTCTTGTCTACGTAATGTTTTAAGTTAGATGATCTTATTAATGTTTCTTACTTATTCTCCTGTATGGTTAATATTGTGATTGATAAATTTAGGGTAATATGATTTTTGGTTATTATGGGATATATTAGAAACTTGTGGACGATGCTCATTTTGATTATGTTGAATAATTATGATTGATAGACTGCAGATGTTAGCTAGTTACATGGCTCGTGTTAGGATAATATTGAGTAACTTCGTATGCAAAGTTCAGGCGTTAAATAATAAGCTAAATGATTCTTTGTTGAATATATTCTAAAAAATGGTTGTTTAGTTGAAAGTAGAGACAATCTTAACTTAAATCCTTCTAGTTCGTTGCAGATTGTGAATTTAATGAAGGAGCTATTATATATTCTTACATAATACTAGTAACTTGTTACGTAAATATATTTATTTATTTAATTGTGATATTTATAATAAACATATACATGCACTGTTATTGTTATTGAAAATACCCTTAGGTTTAGAAACTATTCCTGTCTTTCCTTAATTTCAAGTATTATTATTATTATATTTATATTTCCGGAGACCGACCGCCATGTTATTCCCGCACCTTGGTTTCTGTTGTGCGTCCAACATTCAAAACTATTACTCACACAGCTAACTTCTATTGCTTTCGTTATCATATTAATTTATTTTCATGAGATTTGAACACTTTTTTTAGTATCTTGAGATATTTAGGGTATCAAATACTACTAATAATATGGTCAAAAGCTATCAATTTTAGCCACAAAAATATGTGTTTATAATTTCTAAGAGGCCCTTCTTATGACAATTGGACTGTACGTGTATATTAGAAGGCCGAAAGGACGACTTATGGTTGGCCGAGTGTGAGATGAGTGTGAGATGAGGGACAGTTCCCAAACCTGGTCTCACGGATATGTAACTAGACTTGAGCACGAGTGTTTACCATCTCCATGAGTAAGGAAACCATCGCAGGAATTTACTAATAATATCGACATTTTCCTTACGGTGCAAATACTTTTTATTCGATTTTTTTTTACCAATACTTTTACTCAAATAAGTATTTAGATCCCGGTGTCAGATCAGTTTCGGGAGAGAAAAAAATTGTGTATAATTTATTTAATATAGTGTACTATTTTTAAGCCCACATTTTGATATCCTGAAAATAACCTCCTTCTTTATTCAGGAATGGGTTATAGATTACCCTAGATATTATTATTGTTGTTTTAATATAAGGTATGGGGTGACCTGGTGGTCTAAGGGTAAGGTGTCAGACTTCTGTGCTGGCGGCCGGGGTTCAATCCTCGGTCCCGGCAAAGATTTATCTGATTACCAAACCCTTCCTTCACCTCTGACAAGACGTGAATTAATCACAACTTGTGAATGTGAGGAATGCCAGGTCTCCACAGTGGTTCGGATTCCACGTTAAACTGTAGGTCCTCCATTTCATCTCACAATCACCCTACCATTACACATTAGCGTAAGTGCGTATAACCCGAACGGGTAGTAAGACGTGGTGCTAATAATAATAATATTAATATAATATATGATACAAACTATATTGTGAATCAAAAGTTTTATTAGCAGACACACATCACATAAGTATTAGTGATCATCGCACCAATTCTGAGCTAGTTTTATGGTCAGACTTAGTAAGTCTAGAGACGTACTTAACCTAACTATGAAACTGGCTCTTTCTCTCACTTCTAGCTTAAAATAGAGACATTTACTAAAAAAAACATTCGTGGGATTTTTGAAACAAGATAATATACATTCTTTAAGAAAAACTCGACCACAGAGCGTTGTTGAAATAATATACACTGTTACAGAACCGTTGAGAAAATCGAAACAATTCTGTCCGCCAAAGAACACAACAATAAATTTCATGTGTCAAAGAACTCTATAAAAATACATGTATATTTTCTTATAAAACTTTATTACGAATAAATCATTTTTAAATTTGAATAGTACTACAACTTGACTATAAGGTGTTTTTTTCTAGAGTATGGTATTCTTGACTGGGATGCGTGTATATATTAATTCTTTTTCTGATTAAAAAAAATACTCATGGTACCAGCTGGGAATTGAACCCGGGACTCCTAGGTTTATGTTCAGGTAAACTGATCACTGCATCATGGGGTCAATCACAGAGATGAGTTATTTAGAATCTCAAATAGTTGCGGAGATATAAAAATTGTAGATATCTGTTTGTATAAAGTACCCTAGGAGTGATTTCAACGGGAAATTAAGAATTCCCATTTTGTTAGTAATGTTAAACAATACCTGGGTACAAAATTTAGCCAAAAATATTATCTATTTTTTTTCTCTATTTCCACTTTAATAACTACACCGAATTTTAAGGTTGAATATCTAATTCCAAAAATCCCTTAGGGGAATATTATAAAAATCTTACATATCAAGATTTAGGCTGATTGATAAGATAGCTAGGGTTTTATCAAAAGATACAAACACAGAAAGACAGACAGACTGCATCGTGAAAACCCTCTCAGGCACTTATAAAACGTCAACATTTATCAAATTTTCAATTTCTTTTTTAAATGTTTACCATCATAATACGCACAGTACTACAAAAATTAAGAACATAAATAATTCCAATCATAAAAAAACACTAATTATGATGTTATGATAATATTCCCAGCTTATTATCTCAATGAGTATCGGTACTTTCGTACACCACGGCTACTGACACGTGTTGTTGTGTGATTTGTTCCAGGGAAGGCGCACAAGGAATGTAATTCCAACGGGACCTGGTTCCGACATCCCTCCTCGGGGCTGGTTTGGTCCAACTACACGACCTGCATCAACATGGACGATCTGAGTGTGAGTGAATCGTGTGAAGATACTGGTCTGAACCTGCCTTTATATACTGGTCTGAAACTATCATTCTATACTGGTCTGAGCCTGCCTTTCAACACTGGTCTGAACCTACCTTCCAATAGTGGTCTGAACCTACCTTTCAACACTGGTCTGAACCTACCTTCAACACTGGTCTGAACCTACCATTCTATACTGCGAGTTCTGTAGCCACCACGGTACTAACCTGTATACACTGGTATTATGGAGAGGGACAGATGGAGAGGGACAGATAGAGAGGGACAGATGGAGAGGGACAGATGGAGAGGGACAGATGGAGAGGGACAGATGGAGAGGGACAGATGGAGAGGGACAGATAGAGAGGGGACATTCAAATTTACCGTTTTGTTTAACTTTTTCCAAAAGTTTACGATTAAGGTCCAATTTTAGAGGAAACGTACCCAAATTCGCGTAGCAAGCCATTTTGATAAGAAGCCATCCTCATTCCACACGACTGGTATTCTAACCCCGGTCTTTCTATCAACGGCAGTCTGGTCCACCACGTGAGTGACGCGTTTGACTATGCGACCACTGAAGTGGATGACCGACCATCTATTTAAATGAAGAAAAAATAATACACTCGAGATATTGCAAGTTTTAAAACTTCAACTTCAGTTTAATTTCGCTCGAGGACTTCAAAACCATAAACATTATTAAATGAATTATAAAATAACAGCAATAACAGTCCTCTTCTCGCACTCACGTATAGACTACAGCGCTCGGTGGTTGAATGTGGCACTAACCAGGGGTATCCTTCCCTTGAATGATACTGACATTCTTACCAGGGGACGTTCGTGTGTAATAGACAGGAGGCTACAGAAGTCGCGAGGTGAGTGTCTAACAAACAGTAGGATACAGAAGTCACAAGGTGAGTGTCTAACAGACAGGAGGCTACAGAAGTCACGAGGTGAGTGTCTAACAGACAGGAGGCTACAGAAGTCACGAGGTGAGTGTCTAACAGACAGGAGGCTACAGAAGTCAACAGTGTGCAAGGTGAGTGTCCAAGCAGAGGGTGCTTATTTCCCCTCCCACCCCCTTGTGGTTACCACCCCCTTACCACCCTTCACTACCCTTGTTGACCGTGGTGAAGTGGTCAGCCGAGTCAGCATAGCTGTGGACCTAAACACACCTGACAGTAGAGTAACAACCGACTAACAACCAACTGGTGTACCCCTCCCACGACGAGAGAGGACAGGGGGTAGAATGTACTTGCATTCGCTGGGGTGGAATATCTCCAGAGCCCTATTGAAGGGGGTGGAAAAAGTGTTGGAAGGGGGTAGCCATCGAGAAGTAGCTGTTTTTGGATGTAATATTAATTTATAAAATGTGAAATTAATTTAAACGAGTAATTATTATTTTTAGCACCGCGTCTTACTACCCGTTTGACCTATACGCTCATGTACTAATTACATTAAAGTGTCAAGGTTTTAAAATGTTTAATTTAGATGATATGCACTCAAATTTACGTGCAGAGGGAGAGTGGAAACCCACTTAAGGGGGGGGGAAAATACCCTCTGTGCACCCGACCCGTCTACGGTAGTCTAGTCTAACACGAGAGTAGTGCGTTTGACCATGTGGCCACTGAAGCGGGTTGAGCCCATAATTAAACATATATATATATACACTTTAAACTTAATTATATTTTAAGGATAAAATGGCTACCAGATGAAATCCCCTAATTAAAATAAAACTCCAATCATCCTAACGTCAACTATTAAAATCTACTTGTCTTGGCTGACGGTAAATTTTAATATTACCAGGAACTATTTTCGGGGCGTGGCGCGGCTAGTGTAGACGAAATAAATAAAAAGTACTCATCCTAATTATTTAGAATGAGCCTTTTTCTTTTTTTTTGTTATCTCGTACAACCCCTTTCGAAATTCAAATAATCACCCACCACGGGCAAATGAATAGTTGTAATAATAATAATATTTAGCACCGAGTCTTACTACCCGTTCGGGTTATACGCTTTAAGTACTAATTACTCTAATGGATTAGGAATTGGGAGGGTTGAATTAGAGGAAGTTAACCCGCATTTGCGTGGAGGGAGAGTGGAAAACCATTTAGGAACCCCCCCCCCCTCAGTTCACCCGACCGAGATTCGAAACCTCGATCTCCCCGTCCTCAGCAGTAGAGCTCAACACGACTAGCGCGTTAGCCAACTGCGAGCCACCGAGGCGGGTTGGACAGTTGTAAAAGCTTGAATCGACTCAGACCAGCTCGTGATGACCGATATTGACGTAAGATGCGGACACGTGGACAACGAAGAGCCAGGATGAGAAATGAGAGAGTAAGAAGAACAGTAAAGGAGGAGGACAGGAGAGAGAAGGAACCACTAAGGTGGTAGGGACATGTGAGAGGAATGGAGAGAGAAAGAAGGACCAGGAGGATGTTGGAAATGGAGGCAGAGAGGAAGACCAAGGGATAGAGGGCTGAAGAGAATAAGGAGGAGTTTGGAGGAGAGAAAACAGGGCCGAGGTGGAGGCAGAGAGGATGACCAAGGGATAGAGGGCTGAAGAGAGTAAGGAGGAGTTTGGAGGAGAGAAAACAGGGCCGAGGTGGAGGCAGAGAGGAAGACCAAGGGATAGAGGGCTGAAGAGAGTAAGGAGGAGTTTGGAGGAGAGAAAACAGGGCCGAGGTGGAGGCAGAGAGGTGGTGGGAGGGAAGGAGAAGGTGTAAACTGTTCATGATGATGATGATGATGATGATGATGATGATGAATTTAATATTACAATAAATAAAGTAGAAAAAAAAGTTTCACAAAAAGAAATACAGAATAAATTCACGTCCAATGTCCATTTCCTCTGTTTGTCCTTTAGTTTATTCGTTCCTTTTAATTATTATTATTATTATTATTATTATTATTAGCACCGCGTCTTACTACCCGTTCGGGTTATACGCACTTACGCTAATGTGTAAAGGAAGGGTTTGGTAATCAGATAAATCTGTGCCGGGACCGAGGATTGAACCCCAGATCCCCAGCACAGAAGTCTGACACCTTACCCCAGACCACCAGGTCACCGTTCCTTTTACTTGTTCCTATCATCGTGTCCTATCTTCATTACCAATTTCATTTTTATCCCTTTTGTATTTTATTTTTTTGTTTCCTCATCTAGGAAGTTGAGAGTTGCATGATTCACACCTCCCCCTTTGATGAGTTCCGATAGAATGAAACCCAGGTCGGGGGATTTGGTGGTAACGCTCGATTTTCTTCAAGAGGCAACCAATCATTACCTCTCTTTGTCCATTGGCAGCAGTGTAAATAGTGAACTGTTGTTCTTCTTTTAATCCACCTTTGCTGTGTCTTCTTCCGAATATGTATAATAAAAGGTAGAGGAAAGACAATCTCTATGTCGAGAATTATAAAGATTACAGCGATTGAAACAAAAATAACGATAAAGATAGTTGAGCTGATCGTTTGGGATAAAAACCCACATTCATTTTTTAATAAAAAATACATATAATTATGAGTAATATTTTCATGCAAAAAAAATTACCATTATTTTTGTTATTACAGTGTTTAATACATTTATCAAACTATATACTTGACAATAATTGTAAGTAGCAATGATTATAATGTTATTACTACACAGGTATTGTTTGTATCTGAAAGTAATGTATGGTAAATTTTGACACCGTAAGACCATAATATCTCTTGATACGGCCCTGTGTTGCGTGATACAGTCTAGTCAATACCCTTTGACACGGCCATGTGTGACGTGAGATTGCTTCGTCAAGACCTCTTGTTACGGCCCTGTGTTACGTGAGATTGCCTCGTCAATACCCCTTGTTACGGCACCTCTGTGTCGTGAGATTGCCTCATCAATACCTCTTGTTACGGCCGTGTGTTACGTGAGATTGCCTCGTCAAGAGCTCTTGTTACGGCCCTGTGTGACGTGAGATCATCTGGTCAATACCCCTCGTTACGGCCGTGTGTTACGTGAGATTGCCTCGTCAAGACCTCTTGTTACGGCCGTGTGTTACGTGAGATTGCCTCGTCAAGAGCTCTTGTTACGGCCCTGTGAGTGTTACGTGAGATGGTCTAATAAATACCTCTTGTTACGGCCCTGTGTGACGTGAGATCGTCTGGTCAATACCCCTTGTTACGGCCGCGTGTTACGTGAGATTGCCTCGTCAAGAGCTCTTGTTACGGCCCTGTGTTACGTGAGATGGTCTAATAAATACCTCTTGTTACGGACCTGTGTGACGTGAGATCGTCTGGTCAATACCCCTTGTTACGGCCCTGTGTGACGTGAGATTGCCTCGTCAAGACCTCTTGTTACGGCCGTGTGTTACGTGAGATTGCCTCGTCAAGAGCTCTTGTTACGGCCCTGTGATTACGTGAGATGGTCTAATAAAGACCTCTTGTTACGGCCCTGTGTGACGTGAGATCGTCTGGTCAATACCCCTTGTTACGGCCATGTTTTACGTGAGATTGCCTAATCAAGACCTCTTGTTACGGCCCTGTGTGGCGTGAGATTGTCTAGTCAATGCCCCTTGTTACGGCCATGTTTTACGTGAGATTGCCTAATCAAGACCTCTTGTTACGGCCCTGTGTTAGGTGAGGCAGTCTAGTCAGTACCCCTCGTTACGGCCCTGTGTGTCGTGAGCTTACCTCGCTTCGTACCCAATAGAGTTGGCACAATGTTAGCGTGCTTGACCTTGCCCAACTTTAACATTATTTTTAATACTATAATATTTTAACTCTGACCTCAAACACGAGACATGTAGTGGGTCAATGAAAGGTCGCGCCTTTCCTTTATCTAGAATTACAATTTTTAAGTCCGTGTGAACCGAATATTTTCACTTTTGAAGTTAGTGGGGACACCTCCTCTAGAGTCCAGGGTTTAAGGCTCAACTCGGCCCTTCACCAACATGTTGCGGGGGGGCTGGAGGGGGGGTTTAACAGGGCACAGATCCAAACATCGCGGGGAAAGGGGAGAGGCGATACGGGTGTGAAGAGGGATGAACAACCTGATTGACAAGTGCTAGAGGGCAAACTACCCCCTCCTGAACCTCGTGAGAATGGCGAGCCTTTGTTATCCGGGGATTATCCGGGGATCAGAAAGGAACTGCGCCGCTGGCCGGGGGCTGTTTCCAATAAAACTTCAACTCCAATTTTGGTTATTTCTCTATCTCTCTCTCTCTCACTGGATGTATTCTTCTCTCTCGCACTCGGCTTCTTCGTTACAGCCCTGATAGAAGTGTCAGGGCTCTTGTTGGAATATTAAGGGACAGATGGAAGTGTCAGGGCTCTTGTTGGAATATTAAGGGACAGATGGGAGTGTCAGGGCTCTTGTTGGAATATTAAGGGACAGATGGGAGTATAAAGGCTTTTGTTTGAATATTAAGGGACAAATGGAAGTATAAAGGCTCTTGTTGGAATATTAAGGGACAAATGGAAGTGTCAGGGCTCTTGTTGGAATATTAAGGAACAGATGGAAGTGTCGGGGCTCTTGTTGGAATATTAAGGAACAGAGGGAAGTTTCAAGGCTCTTGTTGGAATATTAAGGAACAGATGGGAGTATAAAGGCTCTTGTTGGAATATTAAGGGACAGATGGGAGTATAAAGGCTCTTGTTGGAATATTAAGGGACAAATGGAAGTATAAAGGCTTTTGTTTGAATATTAAGGGACAAATGGAAGTATAAAGGCTCTTGATTGGAATATTAAGGGACAAATGGAAGTGTCGGGGCTCTTGTTGGAATATTAAGGGACAGATGGGAGTATAAAGGCTCTTGTTGGAATATTAAGGGACAGAGGAAAGTGTCAGGGCTCTTGTTGGAATATTAAGGGACAGATAGAAGTTTCAGGGCTCTTGTTGGAATATTAAGGGACAAATGGAAGTATAAAGACTCTTGTTGGAATATTAAGGGACAAATGGAAGTATAAAGGCTTTTGTTTGAATATTAAGGGACAAATGGAAGTATAAAGGCTCTTGTTGGAATATTAAGGGACAGATGGAAGTGTCAGGGCTCTTGTTGGAATATTAAGGAACAGATGGAAGTGTCAGGGCTCTTGTTGGAATATTAAGGAACAGATGGAAGTGTCGGGGCTCTTGTTGGAATATTAAGGGACAGATGGAAGTGCCAGGGCTCTTGTTGGAATATTAAGGAACAGATGGAAGTTTCGGGGCTCTTGTTGGAATATTAAGGGACAAGGGAAGTGTCAGGGCTCTTGTTGGAATATTAAGGAACAGATGGAAGTGTCAGGGCTCTTGTTGGAATATTAAGGAACAGATGGAAGTAGTCAGGGCTCTTGTTGGAATATTAAGGGATAGGTGGAAGGGTAAAGGGTCAGACATGGTCACAAAAATGTTAATTTGATTCTAGACGGGCCCAAATGTATAATCCCTCGCTTATGACTGATTGAGCTCGCCGCGAGGTGAAGCGTTGTTTCTGATGTACAAACCACGGATATTAAGACACGTTCACAAGTCTGCCATCTCTCTCCTAATTCCTCAAGAGATGTATATCTCTCTCTATCTTCGGGTTTGTTAACGATTCTTCCAAAGCTATGACGTGGGAACGGGGGGTAAGGGGGTGTTTACAGTTCTAGATACCACTGCTGGTCTAGAGGGTATTATTTCTAGAGATAAAGCGAGATATTTGAGTGTCGCACGGAAAGAACCTGCGTATCTCAATCGATACCTCATCAGGTGTGTTAACTGTGTTCTACCTGAATCGGCGGTCGCACGGTCTAACGCGTCACTTTCATACCAGTGACGGGGATATCGGGGTTAGAATCCCGTTTAGGTGTACTGAGGGGGATTTTTACAAAAAAAATGTGTTTTTCATTCACCCTCCACGCTAATGCGGTTTTTTTTAGCACCACGTCTTACTACCCGTTCGGGTTATACGCTTATGTACTAATTAAACAAATAGTTGTATTAATAAGGGTATATTTAGATTAAATGTAGCCACATTTGTGTGAAATGAGAGTAGAAAGCTTTTTTTTTTAAAAAAAACCTCAGTACATTTGACTGAGATTCGAACCTCGATCTCCTTATCATTGGCGGTCTAGTCTACTGCTAGAGTAGCGCCTTAGACCGTGCGGCCTACCAAAGCGAATGTGGGTGCATTTCCTCTGAAATTCTTACCTCACTCACCTTTTTATTCCTATTGACGTGAATTAAAATACGTTTGTTACCCACTTCAGTGGCCGAATGGTCTAAGGCGTCACTCTTGCAATAGACTGAACCGCCAAGTTACGTGCGGATCGAGGTTCGAATCTCAGTCTGGTAAAATTGCCGGTGTGCAAGGTTTAGTTAGTTTGTAAGTGGTGTTGTGTGTTTGTTGCAGTTGCGTCAGCAGGTGAACCACATCTACGAGACCGGCTACTTCATCTCGTTGGTGGCTCTGTTGGTGTCTCTCGTCATACTGTACCACTTCAAGTAAGACCTGCCCCTGCTGCCCGGCAACCCTCTGTACACTTCCACTGTGGCTTTTGTAGGGCAAACCGGCTGTACAAGATACAGTGTATAGCAAGCCAGACTGACTGTACAAGATACAGTGTATAGCAAGCTAGATTGGCTGTACAAAACACAGTGTATAGCAAGCCAGACTGGCTGTACAAGATACAGTGTATAGCAAGCTAGACTGGCTGTACAAGACACAGTGTATAGCAAGCTGTACTGGCTGTACAAGTCACAGTGTATAGCAAGCTAGACTGGCTGTACAAGACACAGTGTATAGCAAGCCAGACTGGCTGTACAAGACACAGTGTATAGCAAGACTAGACTGGCTGTACAAGACACAGTGTATAGCAAGCCAGACTGGCTGTACAAGACACAGTGTATATCAAGCCAGACCGGCTGTACAAGACACAGTGTATAGCAAGCTAGACTGGCTGTACAAAATACAGTGTATAGCAAGCCAGACTGGCTGTACAAGACACAGTGTATAGCAAGCTAGACTGGATGTACAAGATACAGTATGTAGCAAGCCAGACTGGCTGTACAAGACACAGTGTCTAGCAAGCCAGACTGGCTGTACAAGATACAGTGTATAGCAAGCTAGACTGGCTGTACAAGACACAGTGTATAGCAAGCTAGACTGGCTGTACAAGACACAGTGTATAGACAGCTAGACTGGCTGTACAAGACACAGCATGTAGCAAGCCAGACTGGCTGTACAAGATACAGTGTATAGCAAGCTAGACTGGCTGTACAAGACACAGTGTATAGCAAGCTATACTGGCTGTACAAGACACAGTATGTAGCAAGCCAGACTGGCTGTACAAGACACAGTGTATAGCAAGCTAGACTGGCTGTACAAGACACAGTGTATAGAAAGCTAGACTGGCTGTACAAGACACAGATGTATAGCAAGCTAGACTGGCTGTACAAGACACAGTGTATAGCAAGCTAATATTTGGCTGAACTAACTGTATATGTTTGATGTTGGAATAATTTCTTAGCTTTTAATAGTCCCATGTAGTCCCATGTAGTCCAAAGTTTGTGTCATGCTATGTCATGCTATCTTATGCTATATCTCTCTATTTTCTGTCTGGAATAGTATAATTTGTTCTGCTTATGTTACACTTAAATGGTGCTTAAAGTGAAGTAAACTTTGCTTGCGTGCATCTAGAACTCTTAATTTTAAAACTTGATAAACACTCAATATTACATGTATCACTCTAACTTTTAGAATATGACAAATATGTAACCTTATCTGCAAAATGCGCATTGACAGCACATGTATTTCAGACGACTGAAAAACGCAGCATGAGGACTGTATTTCAAGCGACTGAAAGATGCAGCATGAATACTGTATTTCAGACGAATGAAAGATGCAGCATGAGCACTGTAATTCAGACGACTGAAATATGCAGCATGTGCACTGTATTTCAGACGACTGAAAGATGCAGCATGTGCACATGTATTTCAGACGACTGAAAGACGCAGCATGAGCACTGTATTTCAGACGACTGAAAGACGCAGCATGTGCACTGTATTTCAGACGACTGAAAGACGCAGCATGAGCACTGTATTTCAGACGACTGAAAGACGCAGCATGAGCACTGTATTTCAGACGAACACATGTATTTCAGACGACTGAAAGACGCAGCATGTGCACATGTATTTCAGACGACTGAAAGATGCAGCATGAGTACTGTAATTCAGACGACTGAAATATGCAGCATGTGCACTGTATTTCAGACGAATGAAAGATGCAGGATGTGCACATGTATTTCAGACGACTGAAAGACGCAGCATGAGCACTGTATTTCAGACGACTGAAAGACGCAGCATGAGCACTGTATTTCAGACGACTGAAAGACGCAGCATGAGCACTGTATTTCAGACGACTGAAAGACGCAGCATGTGCACTGTATTTCAGACGACTGAAAGACGCAGCATGAGCACTGTATTTCAGACGACTGAAAGACGCAGCATGAGCACTGTATTTCAGACGACTGAAAGACGCAGCATGTGCACATGTATTTCAGACGACTGAAAGATGCAGCATGAGCACATGTATTTCAGACGACTGAAAGACGCAGCATGAGCACTGTATTTCAGACGACTGAAAGACGTAGCATGAGCACTGTATTTCAGACGACTGAAAGACGCAGCATGTGCACATGTATTTCAGACGACTGAAAGACGCAGCATGAGCACATGTATTTCAGACGACTGAAAGATGCAGCATGTGCACTGTATTTCAGACGACTGAAAGATGCAGCATGAGCACTGTATTTCAGACGACTGAAAGATGCAGCATGAGGACTGTATTTCAGACGACTGAAAGATGCAGCATGAGCACTGTATTTCAGACGACTGAAAGATGCAGCATGTGCACTGTATTTCAGACGACTCCGGGTTCTCAACGCCAGGGACTCGGTCCGCTTCGCGTATTCTCGTCCTGGAAGGCCTCAGCTCACATTTACCCTCGGTAGTTACGTCGAGTGAGTCCCACTTTCTTTTTTATATATTTCTTTCTTCCTCTTCATCTCTCTTAACTCGGCGGGGATTTAGTCGGATATTTGGCTTGGGCGCTTCTTCACTCAGACCACAAAAGTTTCGGTAATAGTAGCAAGCAGGTCCTTCCTTCGTCCCTTCTTTAAGCGGCAGCTTACTCCTTCATTCCTTCGTTTGTGTGGCGGTTGTAAAGACGAACGAAACTGTAAAGAGCGGACAGTTTTCAAAATAAACCACGCGCGTCAGAAACTAACTGCTCCATTCACGGTAGGAATTACTCTCTGAAAGGTCTTTTTTCCTACCAATATCCTACTATATAATAAGATTTCTGGTAGGGAAAAAGGCCTATCATAAAACAATTCCTACCGTGAACAGACTTTAACTGTCTATTTTGTATTTATTAAGGCTGGTTCGCACAAAACGCTAAGCTAAGCTGTGATAAAGTTTTGTCAGTTTTGTTTCACGCTCATTGCTAAGCTGATCTCTTTTCCCTCCTGAATTCACTCTGGTTTCCTTCTGGTCTGCTCCAGTGAAGTTAAGTTATGGTATTCTTCAAAATGTCTTGTTTAAGTTAGGATGACTGTAATAAGGAAGAGGAACTGCTGCTATTAGCAGATGTTTTGGAAAAGGAAGAAAATACAGGAGGCGGAGGTTTGACTTGTTCAATTAACGGTTCCGTTGTGATTTAAAAACACTTATTAAATATAAAAACTAAATAAAATATTACTCAAATACACGTGAAACAAACTGAAAACCAAACTTCAACGCTTCTTTAGTTATTTTCACCAAACCAACCACTGCGTCTGTTCAACACGGAGCTCAAGTTACGTTATGCGCATGCGCAACTTAAGATAGACCGAGATGTAAAATGGAAAAATTGGCTGTTCATCAATCGGGAAAAACACATATCACGGCGTAACCAAAGGCACAGCTTAGCTTTCTGTGTGGACCAACACATTTAAATATATGGTCCGCTATTTTTTATAAACCGTTAGCAGAACAAATATTAGCTTAGCTTTCAGTGTGAACTGGCCTTTAGCTCATCGCCAACTTTGGTGAATTCGAAGCTACTTTTACGAAGCGGGTTGCGTCTTAACTTGACACCTTTAGACGTCAATGTACGAGATAAAAATAGAGGGGGTGGATACGTCTCATTCACCCCGCGAAGTACTTTATTTATCTGCTGGTGACACTTCCCCTCTACCACTGACGAGTATAAACACTCACTCTACTGTGTTTGCGCCTGGACACTATTGACTTTTATTTCTAAATAATATTTTTCCTTGTTTCCTATTCGAGATAGACGTTTTCTTCCATAGATTTTTTTTAAATCTACCTCCCGGCACAGATTTATCTGATTGCCAAACCCTTCCTTCACCTTTGACAAGACATCTTGTGAATGTGGGGGAATGCCAGCACTCCACCGTGGTTCGGATCGCACGTTAAACTGTAGGCCCTCCATTTCATCTCACAATCACCCTACCATTACACATGAGCGTAAGTGCGTATAACCCGAACGGGTAGTAAGACGCGGTGATGATGATAATAATAATAATTTAATCTACCTCCTGGCAGGAAGGTTACTATTGGACATAAGCCAAAATAACCTGAGATGTAAACGATTAAAAAAAACGTGTCCATAAAAAATATATTCAAGATTCAAAAAGTATATCAGCCATTTTTTATGGTTCCTCTTTCCAATGTCACCCCTTGATGAACACAGTACCGTGTTTGTATCTCTTTGAAGGTATTTTCTCTTATTCTTCAGCAACAGATGGTGATGGTTCTTTTGTCAGAAGTCACCGCTTTAAGCACTGACCTTGGGAGCATGTCTTGTTAACACCTCAGTCCTTGTTGGTCCTTTTAAAAGTCTGGAAGAGGTTACAAAAATCGGTATGTTGAGTGATTTCATACGTTATTGAGCCTTTTCTCATGCGGATAACATTCACATGGGGTTTTTGTGAATCTTCACATAAGATTAGAATGTTGCGTTTAGTGACGTATGGAGTTTAATACATAACTTGTTTAGTCACTAATCTAGGAAGCTTTCTAATGCACTAATATAACGCTTGCAACAAGAATTAGATCATGTTCTGTAGTGTAGATACAGTCCAAATTTCATAAAAAGGGCCATTTATAAAATATAAAAAAAATTCCAGGGGAAATTGATAACTTTTTTTACAATTTTTTTTTAGCTACTTTCTGATTACCAAACCCTTCCTTCACCTCTGACAAGACATCTTGTGAATGTGAGGAATGCCAGGCCTCCACCGTGGTTCGGATCCCACGTTAAACTGTAGGTCCTCCATTTCATCTCGCAATCACCCTACCATCACACATTAGCGTAAGTGCGTATAACCCGAACGGGTAGTAAGACGCGGTGCTAATAATAATAATAATAATAATAATAATAATAATAATAATAATTTTAGCTACTTTACGTACACTTTCTAAACCAACTGACTATATTAACACACGAGTTATAAAATAACTTATATATAAACAAGACACAACATTCAGCCCCCGGCCGTTAAATCATCAATGTGGAAAGGTAAACCCACATTCTCACCAATTATGTTTTGGCCATGTCGGGAATCGAACCCGGTACCCTTAGCTCAATAGACAGATATGCTACCGACTGAGATAAGGTGTCGAACTTTGATATATATATATATATATATATCAAAGTTGACAGATTCATATGACATTACTTGATATATGAATACTTTAGAGTAGATCCATTAACTTTTCTAGTTGTCGGATGAAACCATTCCTAAGGAAATTGGACTGTCGCACGCTTTGAAAGTTGATACGATGCTCGGTTTGTAAACTTGTTTGCATGAGAATGTTTTGGTTTGGAATGTTACCTTGTATTGTTCACATTGTGTACGCAATTCAACCCTCAGATTAGTTGTGTGTGTGTTACACCCGAAAGCAGTTGAATTACGTTGATGACTCCATGTTCAGTTATGAGACGGCACACAACCTCATCTGTAGTTCGTGTTTCCGACAGGAGTCTGCGCTGCGCTCGCACCACGCTTCACATGAACCTGTTCGCCTCCTTCGCCATCAACAATGCTCTTTGGTTGTTCTGGTACCGCCTGGTCGTCAACGAACCCGACACCATCACCAACAATGGCGTGAGTAAGAAACTGTTTACACTCTTTCATCATCAACAACAATGGCGTGAGTAAGAAACTGTTTACACTCTTTCATCATCAGCAACAATGGCGTGATAACAACAATGGCGTGAGTAAGAAACTGTTTACACTCTTTCATCATCACCAACAATGGCGTGAGTAAGAAACTGTTTACACTCTTTCATCATCAGCAACAATGGCGTGAGTAAGAAATTGTTTACACTCTTTCATCATCAGCAACAATGGCGTGATAACAACAATGGCGTGAGTAAGAAACTGTTTACACTCTTTCATCATCAGCAACAATGGCGTGA
>CABFVX010003123.1:49010-93726 GCA_902151425.1 Timema shepardi
CCCCCCCCCCTTTTTTTTTGTTTGTTTACTAATAGTATCGATACATTTGCGGGGAACACCAGAAGTAGCTGTGTCCAGACTGATAAAAATTGGTTAAATACAAATAGTTTTTTTTATTACTAATAACTAAATTGTTCCAACCATTACAAAAACTTTTAAATATACTAACGTATAATTGTAATTTTAATCGGTGTTTTTAAGACCTTGATACTTTTTGTTCTGTAATTTGATTTCAATGCAATTCAAAATACAAATAAATGGTACGGATCACAGCACGGAATTTCTCACTGCTCCCAAAGCTCGTAATATACGTGCAACAATATAATATACACTCGCAAACCCAAGCATTAATTGCACAATACTTGTGTAAAACTTTTTATTTTTGAGTCCTGGTTTTAAATTTCATAAGTTTATTTTTAAAGAATTAATGTCCTCATTTGTATGATTGGACCGGTTAAAAAAAAAAAGATCAATATTGGGTCTACAAGGGTAAACACATGGTATTAAAATTTCGACTTCCGGTTAAAATTTTCGACATTTTATTAGGTGTTGCAAATCTTCACGCAATTGCATTGCTTTTCAATTCCTCATTTATAAATTTTGATTAGTAAAAAATGTAAATATTGACTATTGAGTGGAAATAGATCATTGTTGTAGAATCATTTCTCCTAAGAGGTTTAAGGAAAAATAACATAAACTTTTAGAGACTTACTTAATATATTTAATTACTCTATACCGTTGTAGAATTATTGCGTTAAAATTTCAATAGTATATCTTTACAACTAAAGCTCACGAAATTGTATTAATATATTTGTCAATATCTCAGAAACTGTTGGTTTTATAAAAATATATTTCATATAAAAGTTTTTTATTTTTAATAGTACTACAATTTTGTAAAGATAAGTTATTTAGTATCTCAAATATTTGCAGAGATACGAAAGTTTTTGCTTCTGTAAAGTACCCTAAACGACATTTTCATGGGAAAATGAAAATAGCCAGTTTATTTATAATCTTAACCAATGCCTAGATACGAATTTTAATCCAAATTGTTAGAGCCAATTGTTAGAAAATCAACTTTTTTTTCTTTTTGCCCTTTAGTAAACTACTCTTAATTTTAGGTTTAGATATCCAATTTCAAAAACACCTAGGGGCAACCCTATGAAAACCCTAGATACCAAGTTTTAGCCCGATCGGAAAAATAGTTTAGATTCTAGTTGGAAGTACAGACAGACAAAAATTCCAAAAACCACTTTTTTTGTATTCGAGGCGTCATGAAACCTCGACATTCATCAAAATCTCGAGTTCAATTTTTTTTATGATCACAATACTTTCTCTACATGTAAGATAGCGAAAAATGAAAAATAAAACAAATTAAATATAAAAAAACTAAAAATTAAAGCATATCACTCTAGAGGCTTATGAAAGATTGTATCTGTTATTAAGTCAGATTTACGTGACATTAGTTTTGCAACACTAGACAATGACAATATTATTCTAAGGTTAAGGAATAAGAATAAGATGTACAGACAAAAAAAATAAATCAAAAGTTTAATGGAGAGATATCAATTAATCGGGGCCCAAAAAAATAGTTTCCGATTCCCGATATATATATTCATGTACATATAGTGTTTTGGTTTTTCAGGTAGTTGCACAGATCAAGAGAAGATGGCAGCATCTCATGTTTCGACCAAGAGCCAACTCTTGCACCGCGACGACGGTTTCGGTACGTCAGGTTAGACTAGGTCATCTTTATCAATGTCGTCTCGGTGTGCTTTCACAAACACGTTCTTCTTTATTTAGAGACACTTTTGTTTTTTTAGCACCGCATCTTACTACCCAATCAGGTTAAGACGCTTATGCACTAATTACTCTAATGGTTTTAGGGATGATTAAGGTTATATTTAGGAGAAGTGTACCCGAATTTGCATGGAATGAGAGTGGTAAACCATTTTGAAAAAAAAACATACCTCAGCACACTTGACCGAGATTCAAACCTTGATCCTCCCAATATCGACAGACTAGTCTACTAAGATTAATAATAATAATAATAATATTTAGCACCGCGTCTTACTACCCGTTCGGGTTATACGCTTTAAGTACTAATTACTCTAATGGATTAGGAATTGGGAAGGTTGAACTAGAGGAAGTGAACCCGCATTTGCGTGGAGGGAGAGTGGAAAACCATTTAGGAAAAAAACACCCCCAGTTCACCTGACCGAGATTCGAACCTCGATCTCCCCATCCTCAGCGGTCGAGCTCATTACGACAAGCGCCTTAGCCAACCACGCCACCGAGGCGGGTGTCTACTAAGAGAGTAGCGTGTTAAGACCACGCAGCCAGCGAAGCAAGAGACGGAAACCATTTTGGAAAAATAAAAAAATCATCACACCAGACTGGGGTCGAACCCCGATCTCCCCATCAAAGAGAGACGTTCATCTTTCAACTGTAAATTGTGGTATTTTAGTGCACATATTTCAACCCCTGTCATTACGACTGTCTCCTAAACGTCATGTTACTCTCACCAGAGAGAACGAGAAAGAGACAGAAACTCGACTTGTCGCGAGAAACTGGACCCTGTCTTGTTTTGTTTCCTCAGTTCATCAGGTCTACCAACGGCCCGGTCGCAGACGAAGACAACGTGTGACAGTGCGAGGAGTTCCGACTGCACCAGATATAGGCAGGGGGGGTGACCGGCAGGGAGACCCCAGGAGTCAAGAGCAGTCGAAGACGCATCGCAACAGAACCAAACGCTTCCAACTTCACTTGTTATCACGAAACAAAACATTAAATGGTCGGCGGACACGCCCGGACCAGGCGTTGCGGAGGAGATAACATTATTTTTTAATATCGTAATATAAGAAACGGGATCCATATTTTTATGTTTTTGATGACAGCTTCCAAATGTACAATTGTTATTTAAAAAAAAAGAAAGTAAAAGCAAAGTGTCATAATTTCAAAATAAATATTTTTACTATGGGGTTAAGCCATTGTAATATTGTGTGCATACCGTAAAGAGTATGAGTGATGTTTAAATGTATTTTTAATAAAAAAACAACATATTTTGAAACCTGAGTTTTATTTTTATTAAATATAGAAAACTTAAAACATATATATTTTTTTAGAAAATAAAAATAAAATAGGAATAGCTAGTTCAGTCATTTCACAATAAAACAAAAGTTCTATACTAAAATGTACTTGTAATTAAACTAAAAAAACAAAAATAATCTCTAGATATGGCATTTATTGTTAAATTATTATGAAAAATTCATTACAAACACATAGATTGCCATCAAAATACTTAAATTGTACACAAGAAAAAAAAATTAAATCATCAGTCATGATACAAAATACAATTAACGAGGTGTATTTAGGCTCTCAAATCTTAAAGAAGGAACCTGAAAAGTGGATGTATAACAAATTGAGGTAAAGGTGTGAAATTCAACCAACAATGATTATTACCAGTATTTAAAATAATAACTCCCTAAAGGGTCTGTCTCGGTAGGAAAGAAACTGCCACGCAAAACGTTCAGCACTAAAGTAATATTTAATTATACACTCTGTTACATAAAAATATGGTTCACACCGAAATAAAGTCAAAAGATTTCAGCAGGCTCTTTTACACGAACAACATTATAGAGAAAATGAGACATTATCTCGTTTTAAACGACCTTTTCTAAGCACAATAGCGGAGCTATGAAACTAGGCTCGATGGAAAAGGGCTCTGGTTCACCCTTCTTCCAACAAATACAGTAATTTTCTTATAGGCTCACAACATAAAATTTCAAGATATTTGAAAAATGGCAGGGAGCTTTCCTCTTTCTTTGAGATAAGAAGTTTGGTAATTTTCTTTCCCCTCTTATTGTTTAAGCTTATAGAGAATAAAGAAGTAGTTCCACAAAACGACACAAACCAATGTATTTTAATCCGGCGGTCGCCTTAATATTCCAATTTCCGATACCACGATTGATAGCTATTAAATACCAGGAAATTAAAGTTCTAGAGTATGACTTTTATTTTTTACTAAGCAAATACATAAATAACTTTTTTGGTGTGAAATGAGTCAAATCCTATAGTTCTCAAATTTAATCTTAAATTCTAGCTTTAAATTTTATTTCAAATCTCGAATCTAAATCCGAGTCCTCAATTCTTTTTTTCTATTTAATGTACAGTTTTAGTTAATGAAAACACATTTACAATTGAATTATAAAGAAGTTGTTCGAGGCTAACTAACAAATGATGTTTTGTTTGTCATTGTCTGTTAGATCATAAACAACAAAGAAAATACTTTTTTTTACTCTATAAAAACACATTTTACACTACTTAAAATTGTTATATCAAATCAACATCTTATATTTATCGGATTCAAGAAACTTTGAGATTTTTTTTAACAAATCTCTCTAATACATTATAATATGTGTTTGGAGGAATATTTAAATCATAACAACTGTATTTAGAAGTATCGGGGAATAAGGGGGGTGTAGGGCGTCATCAAATATACTTTTATACACATCATCACTCGAGTATTTAGAGTAGTACAGTAGCCCCACAACTTCTTTGGTGCCGACTGACAGCTGACGGCTTTGAAAAGTTACCAGACCAAATTATGTATCCCTACGCGGAACCATATGATCTGCAAAAACATGTGTTTGGCAGCTGTGAGCTGTCAGTCAGCACCAAAGAAGCCACGGGGCTACTGTAGTTCATATTAACTTATGAGTTGAGATGGCACGGTCGTGTAATGAGGAAGGAAAAAGGAAACAATCCAAAAGATAATGGTGGAGATTAAATATGTAAGAGAAAGACAGCGAGGAAGACCAAGAAAGAGATTGGGAGGAGCAGATTAGAGCAAGTGTGCGAGCGAGAGGAGAAGAATGGTGGAATGTAAGAGAATTCAATTTTCTTTCATCTATTCAAGGTATTTAACGTGCACTTTCACAACCGGCTGGTTATATCAGCACACGACTTGCAAACCAACTTGAATCTAGAACACACACAACAACCAGTCCTTCGGCCGTTAATTCACCTCTGTGAACAGGACACACACACATTTCAACAATGATACATTTTTTTTTGGTCACTATAGGACTCAAACCTGGGACCCTTATCTCAGTAGACAGACACGCTACCGACTGAACTGAGGGGTCAAAGAGGAAACACAAAGAGGAAACATGGAATCATTTTACTAAACTGGCCTGGCCACAGGATGAAAACAGATGATGATGATAATTATTACTTTACTCATAAGACATAGTCCATAGACCTATTAAAAAGTAGCGTATTACATAATATACAACTTCATTTTGACACTAGGTAGAAATATAACTTAGAAATTCTTCATCCGTAAAATGTGAATTGACGAAAATAAAAAAAAGTTATGAAGAAGTCTTTTAATCTCTGGAATAATTATGTCAAACAAACATTAAAATGTGATATATAAATGGAAGAAGGTATAAAGAGGATAGATGGATAGAAAAGACAGAAAACATATAAGAGACCAAACACAATATGACTTTTTACAATGAAAAGAAGAACATTAATATATCAAAAAGAGATTGACCCATAGAACCTTCGGAGTTATTGAATAAAATTGCGAATCCAAAAATAAAAAAATTAATAAGTTTTTCTTTCAAGTTATTAAAAAAAAAATTACAAGTATTTTAGTTACAACATAATTATATAACAAAAAAAAACAGCCATACCATATCAAAAAAAAATTTGCAGACCACCTGGTTTAAAAACAATTCGTATGACCCAATTTTCACCCAAATCTGCAAGGAGCTATTTTTTTTTTTCTTGGCAGTGAAAATTTAGATTCACAACCGTTTTGTTAATTATATTCTCGTTAATAGTATGTTGATAAAAAAAAAAGTCAGCTGCCTCATTACATGAAAATGTTTGATATATCACTTTGTACGTGTTGACTATGTTCATGTCTACATACATATGACTTCGAGGTGGGATTTCTCCACAACAAGTTGTACCAAGAGCCCTCGCAGGACTCTCTATGAACTGCCTGTACCACCATAAGTCTCGACTTTCACCAAATAGCAGAAAACCAGCTTCAGACAGAAAGTTGTGTCTTCTTTTCTGGAGGATTGAGAGAGCAAACATACTGTCTCGGTTACTCCATACAAGGATTGGAGGGGGGGTGGGGGGGGAAGTTCCCAAATTTGGAAAAAATTCAAGAGCGAACATCCCATGTCTTCATTACCTCCAGGTAACAGCGATTTACTTGATCCACAAGAGCTGACGCTATTCTCTTCATACAATATTTTCTGGGTTTTTCAAATGGAATTTCTAATTTTACAACAAAAAAAAAACAACTTAAAAAGCGTAATAGAGAGCATGGGGTCAAAAGTTGGTCGATCTCGCGGCAATTTTCAGCTGGTCGCGTTGAGAAAACTACATTGCCATTAAAAGTAGATCTTTTGGGTATTTTTAACTTACAAATATATCAAGTACTTTCAAAAATGGAGTCGAGTTGAAACCACTATTTTACCAATCTTAAATTTTAATCCAATTTACATTCAAATCAGACTCTTGAAAAAAGTTTATAAACTTGATGGGAAATATAAGTATAATAGAATAGTAGAAAATATGAATAACTAAATGATAACAGTCATTCTTATAATGAATTATGACATTCATACATTCAGTTAAGTGTTAAATTACTGGTCTGGGGCTTGGTTGTTGAGTTCATACTGTAATTATAATTGGTTCTGAATCACCAATGATAAGTGTTAAAGAGCTTTAAAACAAATATCAATTCAAAAATTGAAGATTTTTTAAATTTATTTTTTTAAAGGATTTGAGACCCAAATCAGAAATTTTCTCGAATCTTCAAATCTCAAATATCCTTTAAGAATTCAAATATTTTAGGGTCCAATCTTTAGTTTATAGTTATCTTAATTGGTTGAGAAGACTGATCTGACTTACTGTAATCTTTATAAGCCATGGTTTTTTAATCAATTTGTGCCTGCTGTTGAAAAAAACTTCATGTTTGCGGTTCGTTGTTATTGGATAACGCTCCTTCGCGCACCTCTGAGGAAGAATTGGTAAAATACGAAATAAGAGTTGCAATTCTTCCACCCAATGTAACTTCTCCGATACAACCGATGAATCAAGGCGTGATCGAGTGGCTGAAATGGAGTTATCGCCAAAAATACATCAGCTCGATTTTTAGAAAAAAACAAACAGAAGAGGGCTGTAACCTTTTTGAAGCCATGGAAATCCATAATTATCAAAGGATGCAATTTACTCAATAGATAAGTCGTGGAATGAAATGAAACCCGACACACTGCAAAAATCTTGGCGTAAACTTTGGCCGGAAGTGATGCTCGAGAGTGAGGGAACGCGCAAATCACAAGACACGCCGGAAGTGATGCTCGAGAGTGAGGGAATGCGCAAGACACAAGACACGCCGAAAATTGTCAACGACTTACAAGCTTTACATGATATCCAAGCAACTGACGCCGAGCGGCTTACTAAACGTGATGATGATTGTGAAACAAATGAAGAGCCAAATGACAACGATATCATTGCCGCTGTTTCGCGAATTCACGAAGAAACCGTAAATGAAGGCCCTGATGGTGATAATGTATCACATACGCGAGCCAAGAAAACGTTTGATGATGCTCTTCAGTACATCCAACAGAACGAAAGCTCTGCACCTATGGATAGCTTGTGGATCAAGAAATGGAGGAACATTGCGGCTAAGTCTAGACAGTCGTCGGCCAAACAAAAGAACATTACCAATTTTTTTTCACTAAAAATGTTTTTCTGTGTTATTATTATTATTATTATCACCGCGTCTTATTACCCGTTCGGGTTATACGCACTTACGCTAATGTGTAATGGTAGGGTGATTGTGAGATTAAATGGAGGACCTACAGTTTAACGTGGAATCCGAACCACGGCGGAGGCCTGGGCATTCCCCACATTCACAAGATGTCTTGTCAGAGGTGAAGGAGGGGTTTGGTAATCAGATAAATCTTTGCCGGGACCGAGGATTGAACCCCGGCCGCCAGTATATAGGTCTGACACCTCACCCCTAGACCACCAGGTCACCCTTGTGTTTCTGTATTGTTTTATCTATTTATGTATGTAATACAGTAGTGTAAATATTTAGTTTTCTTCTGATAATCCGACCTTTTTTGCGATCTGACCGGTCTCCCAGCCCCACAGGTGACGAATTAGCGAGGTTCTACTGTATATCGGTTTAATCAAATGCTGATTCACTTGAGTTCAGTTGTAGGTATTTGGGGAGACATGTAGGATATTTTTTCCTCCATTTGTTGTTGTAGAATTGAGGAGTGTTAAAATAGTCGATTCTATGTGGGGATATTCTAGTCTAGGTTGGTACCACTGTTTAATGTGTCTTTTGTTTCTTTTAGCCTGATGTGTTTATGGCTACAAACTTGTATCATTTTGAGTCATGTTCATCTTAATTATGAAAACATGTATTTAAGTTTTTAACCAGTTTATTATTTCTATAAGCCTGTGCACCCTGATACTGGAAAATAAGGCGCACTTTTGTTTTTTTTTACCTAAAAAAAAGGCTTTACAAAACAATCGCATGGAATATGATCACACCCTTGAATAATACATAACAAATGTGTTAAGTTTTAGGAATGAAGATATATTTTTTAATGGTTTATAATCACCAAAACGGATCGTGGTGTTATTTATTGTTTATCGTTGTAGAGGTGAACTCTTGTCGCACGAACATGTTCAGGAACTTATAGAACTAGGTTCTGAAATTATTCTAAGATTATTTTTTCAACATATTTCGGTTCAATAATTATTCGAAATTCACCTATAATAAATTTGTTTCGATTTGAGAATCAACCCAAATTTTTTAAAAATCCGTTTCACAGATGTCTACAGTGTATATAGAACCAACTTTATAAACTAGATTTACAAGAATCAATGGAAGACAAACGAGAGGCCCCATACGCTTCCAGGGCAGTTTATAGCCGGCAAAAACACCAGAGGGCATGGAGAAAAGCTCCGATGTTCGCTATTTGCGACAGTTCCCCACCACCACGAGCGCTAGCGTCGCCGCTCACGGCCAGAAGGTGTTGGCCAGCCGGGGAAGGAGGAGTCCTGTGGCGATGCTCGAGATGAGGTTCACGCTGTGGTTATCCAGCACCGAGGACCCGCTGATGTGACGGACACCCCGCCCGGGGCAACCCACGATACATCCCGTCTTCTCGTTCACACCTGAAACCATGTACACACACACACACAAGACACATGAATGGGATGCAGTAATCCGAAATGGTTTTATAATGAAACCTACAGTAGCCCCATGGCTTCTTTGGTGCTGACTGACAGCTCACAACTGACTTCTGACAGTCAACATTTAGGTATATACCTACATTTTGACCGTCAGAAGTGACAGCTGCCAAACACATGTTTTTGCAGATCATATGGTTCGGCGTAGGAATACATAATTTGGTCTGGTAACTTTTCAAAGCTGTCGGCCAGCACCAAAGAAGCCGTGGGGCCACTTGTATATCAGGAGATTGGGCGGTAACGGTCGATTTTCTTTAAGAGGCAACCATTACCTCTTTGTCCAGTGGCAGCAGCGTAAAGTGTGAACTGTGTTCTTCTTTTCAATTGTAAAGGCCATATTGTGTTCATCCTTTTTATATGTTTCTATCCACCTTTCCTGTACCTTCCAAATATAATACTAATGAGCTTATAAGATGTAATTACTAGAGAGCATGGTTCGTGATGAATACCGCATTGGCTTAAGAATAAGCCATACTTTTTTTTCCAAAAAACAGGCCTTCCTACAAATCTAATGTGGCAATAAACGCACTCTTAGATAATACACATATACTTCATTCACGGGAGGAGTTTACCTCTGAAAGGTCTTTTTTCTTACCAATATCCTACTATATAATAGATTTCTGGTAGGGAAAAAAGTCCTTTCCCAGGTAAACTCCTACCGTGAACGAACAATAAATATATACCTATCAGATAAGCATATGGTCATGTCAATATATATCAAAATAGTTACTAATCGCCGCTTAAACTTGGCAGTGTTATTTAAAAATAGATGAGCCTTGACTATTTTATTTGGCTCGACAATATTTAAGATAATATTGCTGCTCAGCCTAAATTCCCAAACCTTTAAAATTAAGGTCTTATTTTTTTTTTTAGGAAGAACAGTAAAATTCACCAACATTGATCGGAAGTTACTAACATTTGACATTATAGAAATATGTTTTGTTTGATTGATTTATTACATATAATTCAGCAAAAAAAAATTATAGTAATACTTTTAATACCACCTTTTTATGGATTACTTTTAAATTGTCTTTATATTATTAATTATACGAACATATGATGTAATAAAGATGTAATATTATAATTTACACCACTGTGGCAACATGAACTACAATAGTGCAGAGAGTTATATATTAAATGTATTAAATTTCCACGTTTATCTTATTAGAACTGATCACGTGTTTGTAAACCTTATTAAAAAAAAGGAAAAAAAAATATTTGTTTAAAATAAAAGTTATTTTTTTTATACTTCAGGGAATGAACACTATTAGCGTTGGGTATTGGTGTCATTAAAATAAACACAGACTCTCTACCAAGTCGCCATCTTGAATTCTTAATTAAGGCAGCCTATGCGAAGGTTCCACTTTGGTTCTTTAATTTAAATAAAGAAGATAATATATTTAAATCACCAAAAAAATGTATTAAACAGTTATTTTTTGTAACCAATGTTTATTTTTAAAATGTTTTAAATTACAGTAGAGCGTCGGAAATCCGGACGTCAAAAATCCGGATCGGTGGTGAGAGCAGGTAGGGGAGGTAGTGGAAGGTGTCCTTGAGAGTTCAAGGACTTAGCCAGTCGCCTCTCCTTGGTCACGTGCTCGGCTCAGTTCTGTGCTATCATTTACAAACTTTACAGCAGTGCTCTAGTTGCCTTGTGACGTTTTAGTGTGCGAGTTAAAATGATACATATTTTTACTTTGTTAATCATGTCATCATTATCAAATAAGAGGAAACATACATTTTTATCTATAGAGGATAAGTTAGAAACTCTACAAAGACTGTCTAAAGGGGAAAGTGGTGCAGCTCTCGCTAAAATACATTGTGCGGGAACTTCAACCATTAGTGACATTAAAGCATAGAAAGACAGTTTGCAATGTTTTGATTCAAAACTAGATTCTGAAGAAGGTTCACAGAAAAGAAAAACCACACGTATACAGTTATTGAAAGCACATTTGAAAATCCGAACAATTCAGTAATCCGGATGGGTCCCGGTCCCGATCGATCCGGATTAACGACGCTCCACTGTACTAGCTTCATTTTATATAAGTTGAAAAAGTAAAATATTGTGCGTGCTAGCCAACGAGATTAAAGGCGTAAGTTGGTTTTCGTGTTTGTATAATTTGTGTTGTATTGATTACTAAAAAGATTGGACGAAAATTAACTAGATAATATTATATATTATTTTAATAGCGGTAATTTGTTTAGTAAAAGTTACTCTGCTTTGAAACGTATGATCTGTGAGATAATTGTAAAGTTTATCTGGCAGTGGCTGCTTTCTTTTGATCTTGAAGGTGAATATTATACAAAACAAGAAGGAATGAATGAAATTGTATATACATTAAAGTTGTACTTCTTTATATGTTTAAAGGCGAAGTATATTCCGTTCACGATAGGTTTTTACCTGGATGACAGTCTGAAAATCATATGTTTAGGTTTTGGGTTGCCAACACTTGTAAAATATCACAGTTTTGTTATAAATGTAAAGATCTTTAATTACCTGTTATACATTACATTTAAAATAACGTAAACTTAGTTTTATCATACTATTTCATTTTTTAAATAATTTCTTTTTATCCAACTTGAAACAATATTTTAAACATAATTAAAAGTACTTATTTTTCGTTTTGGAACGTTACTGATTTTGTGTAATATAGTGCACACATCGATACCTTTTAATACAGGCATCGTATTTACTTGGAAAAGAGAAAATTGTTGTCATTTTTTTACATACAATAAATGATTTTATGATTATTTTATCGTAATTTGAAATATTTAACTGAATAAAGTATTTTCATCAACTGCGTGTCCGCATTATTGTAAACAACTTGTTTACCGTTATGTTCAACCATATGGTTTAAATTCGTCAGTCGCCATTTTGAGGCTATGTTCGTTAGAAGTTTTTGTGAAAGTGGTGTGAATATTTTTTTAAGTGGAATAAAACGATAAATAAACTTTGTGTCCGACCTAAAATAAATATATAAATAATATTGGCCTAAAATTACTGTGGTTAACTATCACATTAATATATTACCATCTGTTTTCATTACAGTCATCCAAAGTGATAGATGTCAGCTGTTGGCGTAGTGATATATTAGGGACTACTTCTAGTAACATTTAGAGCTGTCATCCAGGTAAACTTAGCTCGTGAATGACTTATAGTTGTCAAAGTCAGAGTTTTTTTCCCCCGAGTGGAGTCGAAGTTAACAAATATTTGAAGTGAGGACGGAATGTATTACCAGAGTACTGCATAGTGGCACCAAGCAGCGAGTCCAGTAGGCTTCCGGTGAACCCCCCAAACGCCCCTGCGACCACAAGGGGCCACTGCGGGGGGCTGAGCGACAGGATGTGAGGGTCCACAGAGTACAGGACCGCCAGGTAGTACGACAAGCCCACCACCGCACCACCGACAGCACTCAGCACCAATCCTACTGGTGTCACCGCACCATTGGTGCCTGTAGACAACGCTAGTGTTACTGGTGTCATGTCATAGGAGGCCGGCAAGAAGGAAAACCAGAAAAGAACAACTGTATTGTTAGTACCATTTTGTTCCTCAAAGTGATGCTGCCCACCGTGATGCTGCGCAATGAATGACTCTTCGACTGACCTGATGCAAATATCAGCAACCTTTGAATGATGAACAGTCAGGTATTTGAAGGATGCGAGAGCCAGGTGATTTAAGGACGCAAGAACAAGGTGTTTTAAGGAGACAGGAGCAAAGTGTTAGAAGGGCACAAGAGCCAGGTGATTGAAGGTCACAAGAGTGAGGTGTTTTAAGGAGATAAGAGCGAAGTGTTTGAACACAAGAACTAGGTGTTTGAAGGTCACAAGAGTGAGGCGTTTTAAGGAGATAAGAGCGAAGTGTTTGAACACAAAGAACTAGGTGTTTGAAGGTCACAAGAGTGAAGCGTTTTAAGGAGAAAAGAGTGAAGTGTTTGAAGGTCACAAGAGTGAGGCGTTTTAAGGAGAAAAGAGTGAAGTGTTTGAACACAAGAACTAGGTGTTTGAAGGTCACAAGAGTGAGGCGTTTTAAGGAGATAAGAGTGAAGTGTTTGAACACAAGAACTAGGTGTTTGAAGGTCACAAGAGTGAGGCGTTTTAAGGAGATAAGAGCGAAGTGTTTGAACACAAGAACTAGGTGTTTGAAGGACACAAGAGTGAGGCATTTTAAGGAAACAAGAGCTAAGTGTTTGAACACAAGAACTAGGTGTTTGAAGGACACAAGAGTGAGGCATTTTAAGGAGACAAGAGCGAAGTGTTTGAACACAAGAACTAAGTGTTTGAAGGACACAAGAGTGAGGCATTTTAAGGAGACAAGAGCTAAGTGTTTGAACACAAGAACTAGGTGTTTGAAGGTCACAAGAGGGCAACAAATAAACAATTGAAGAGAAGGAGATGACAAGTGATAAGAGAACAATACTTGGATGGTAGACCAACTGATGTCAGGCAGCAACAACAGCGCCAACATGGAGATGTTAGTACCTGGTTTGGTGTTAACCAAGTGGATAAAATAACTAGCACCTGGGACCTCCTGACTCTAGTCCCCAGTCAGCCAGTAATACCCTGGATACTAGACTAGCACCTGGGACCTCCCGGTTGACTCTAGAGTCTAGTCTCCAGTCAGCCAGTAATACATTGAAGACACTAGGAGCTACACACTAAAAGCTATGACGGGGCAGAGGCTAAGGAATTGTTCTCACAATCGGGGCCCCCCGGCCACTGAGCCGTTGCGACTAGAACCGGCAGCCCACTTACCTCGGGGTACTCTCTGAAAGGTGGTGATAAGGAAGGGGTCCTTGTTGCCGATGACACTGCCCAGCTCTGACGCCCAGGTGTCTCCGTTACAGCACGCAAACGCTCCTGCATCAGAAACACAACAGGCTTGCCAACCGCGTCCCTATTTGCATCAAACCCGAGTAAGTCTGCGGGGTAACCAAGGTTTGATGTAATGAGGGTGTTTTTCCTAAAGTGTTTTACACTTTCCCTCCACGCAAATGGGGATACAAGACCTCTAAATTCAAGCTTCCAAATCTATAACACATTAGTGTTATTAATATATAGGCGTATAACCCGAACAGGTAGTAAGACGCAGTGCTATAAAAAAACAACTACTTCTTTAAATATGGGGTGACCTGGTGGTCTAGGGGTAAGGTATTGGACTTCTATCCTGCGGGTCCGGGGTTCAATCCTCGGTCCCGGCACAGATTTATCTTATTGCCAAACCCTTCCTTCACCTCTGACAAGACATCTTGTGAACGTGTGGAATGCCAGGTCTCCACCGTGGTTCGGATCCCACGTTAAACTGTAGGTCCTCCATTTCATCTCACAATCACCCTACCATCACACATTAGTAAGAAATTTGGACTGTTTTGGCTATCCCTGTGCTTACAGCAAGCACAAGTTACCAGATTAACTTTTATGTTTCCTTACACCAAACCATATGTTATCATTGTAAGCACATGCCCATGGTTTTATTTTGCGTGTTTTACTTGCTAACGTAGACAAACAGCTTAACTCTGGTCTTCGTAGTGAAGTCTAGCGGTAATTCTCCGCGGCTCACATATATATAAGACACAGTAGGGCCAACTGTTCCGCCACCCTCTCGAGATACACACCAATCAGTCGGTCGAACTCACCAAGCACGCCAAGAAGACCTGTAGTCCCGGGTGACGTCTAGTGGTAATTCTCCGCGGCTCACATATATATAAGACACAGTAGGGCCAACTGTTCCGCCACCCTCTCGAGATACACACCAATCAGTCGGTCGAACTCACCAAGCACGCCAAGAAGACCTGTAGTCCCGGGTGACGTCTAGTGGTAATTCTCCGCGGCTCACATATATATAAGACACAGTAGGGCCAACTGTTCCGCCACCCTCTCGAGATACACACCAATCAGTCGGTCGAACTCACCAAGCACGCCAAGAAGACCTGTAGTCCCGGGTGACGTCTAGTGGTAATTCTCCGCGGCTCACATATATATAAGACACAGTAGGGCCAACTGTTCCGCCACCCTCTCGAGATACACACCAATCAGTCGGTCGAACTCACCAAGCACGCCAAGAAGACCTGTAGTCCCGGGTGACGTCTAGTGGTAATTCTCCGCGGCTCACATATATATAAGACACAGTAGGGCCAACTGTTCCGCCACCCTCTCGAGATACACACCAATCAGTCGGTCGAACTCACCAAGCACGCCAAGAAGACCTGTAGTCCCGGGTGACGTCTAGTGGTAATTCTCCGCGGCTCACATATATATAAGACACAGTAGGGCCAACTGTTCCGCCACCCTCTCGAGATACACACCAATCAGTCGGTCGAACTCACCAAGCACGCCAAGAAGACCTGTAGTCCCGGGTGACGTCTAGTGGTAATTCTCCGCGGCTCACATATATATATAAGACACAGTAGGGCCAACTGTTCCGCCACCCTCTCGAGATACACACCAATCAGTCGGTTGAACTCACCAAGTACGCCTATACCAAGCCAAGAAGACCTGTAGTCCCGGGTTACGTCTAGTGGTGATTCTCCGCGGCTCACATATACAAGACACAGTAGGGCCAACTGTTCCCCCACCCTCTCGAGATAAACACCAATCAGTCGGTTGAACTCACCAAGGACGCCTATACCAAGCCAAGAAGACCTGTAGTCCCGGGTGACGTCTAGTGGCAATTCTCCGCGGCTCACATGTATAAGACACAGTAGGGCCAACTGTTCCGCCACCCTCTCGAGATACGCACCAATCAGTCGGTTGAACTCAACCAAGGACGCCTATACCAAGCCAAGAAGACCTGTAGTCCCGGGTGACGTCTGGTGGTAATTCTCCGCGGCTCACATGTATAAGACACAGTAGGGCCAACTGTTCCGCCACCCTCTCGAGATACGCACCAATCAGTCGGTTGAACTCAACCAAGGACGCCTATATCAAGCCAAGAAGACCTGTAGTCCCGGGTGACGTCTGGTGGTAATTCTCCGCGGCTCACATGTATAAGACACAGTAGGGCCAACTGTTCCCCCACCCTCTCGAGATACGCACCAATCAGTCGGTTGAACTCAACCAAGGACGCCTATATCAAGCCAAGAAGACCTGTAGTCCCGGGTGACGTCTGGTGGCAATTCTCCGCGGCTCACATGTATAAGACACAGTAGGGCCAACTGTTCCGCCACCCTCTCGAGATACGCACCAATCAGTCGGTTGAACTCAACCAAGGACGCCTATACCAAGCCAAGAAGACCTGTAGTCCCGGGTGACGTCTGGTGGTAATTCTCCGCGGCTCACATGTATAAGACACAGTAGGGCCAACTGTTCCGCCACCCTCTCGAGATACGCACCAATCAGTCGGTTGAACTCAACCAAGGACGCCTATATCAAGCCAAGAAGACCTGTAGTCCCGGGTGACGTCTGGTGGTAATTCTCCGCGGCTCACATATATATAAGACACAGTAGGGCCAACTGTTCCGCCACCCTCTCGAGATACGCACCAATCAGTCGGTTGAACTCACCAAGGACGCCTATACCAAGCCAAGAAGACCTGTAGTCCCGGGTGAAGTCTAATGGTGATTCTCCGCGGCTCACATGTATAAGACACAGTAGGGCCAACTGTTCCCCCACCCTCTCGAGATACACACCAATCAGTCGGTCGAACTCACCAAGTACGCCGATACCAAGCCAAGAAGACCTGTAGTCCCGGGTGAAGTCTATCGGCCGTTCCTCGCAGCCCACGTCCAGAAGGTACAGGAGTGCCAACTGCATGGCCATCCCCGAATTACAAAGCACTTGCAGCCAATTGCGCTGGCCACCTACAGGTGAAAACATGATACCAAACTTACAAAACAACTCCCTGTAGCAGTGCACCTTTTCGCCACCTACTTTCTGAACCAAATAGTTATATCAGTACACAACTTACAAACTAACTTAATTATAGAACAGAGACATCACTCAGCTCCCAGTCTGTTAAAGTTATATATTTATTTCTAGTGCCACACCTTACCAACCATTCTGATTGCTCGTATGTTTATTAACTACCCTAATTTGTCACGGGTAAGGAATGTTGAATTTAGAGGAAGTGTACCAGCATTTCCTTAGACGGAAAGTGGAAAAACCGTCTTGGGAGAACCACTCTCCCTAAACCCGACTGGGGTTCTAACTCCGATATCTCTATCATCCGCATTCTAGTTTATTGTGAGAGAGAAGACCTAGACCATGTGGCTGTTCAAGGGGGATACCCCAATTTTATTGATAATAAATATTTTGTTAATGCCGGGAATTAATCCTACGGCACCTAAGCTCGGTAGACAAACAAGCTTATGACTGAAGACGTCAAGCCTCATCTTTTTATGAATGTGGCTATTTTTTATTGATTGATATCAGCGCCATAATTTGCAAGCCCAACACTATAGATCAACATACTTAATATATAGATTAGAGGCTCTAGTCCATTTAATCTGAACATCACGAGAAAGACATTTTACTCGAATCTACAAGTGGGACAAAATGGAGAGCATTACCTACCTTCCTTGAACTCCTCCTCGAATCCACGCTTCACGCCACTCCTGAACTTGGTGGCGCGAGAGGAAGTGACGAAGAACGTGAAGAGACACGAGACAAACGCAAAGTTCGAGATGCAGAGCACAAACCCCACCAGCAGCCCTGAGACACAACAGACACGACATACGTTTAGCCCGGGCTGTTAGCGTGCGGCGCCTCCTGAAACGATACTGTCATGGGGCCGACACGAGACTTGCCTAGTAACGCTCCGCTCAGGTCCAAGCTTTTCCTGCCAAGCCCGAAAGTCGCCAACACAAGTGGGAAGATGACCGAGAACAGCCATCTTGTTGGCGGGATAACATCTCGCTCTGGAACATATCATGGATGGACGTTAGTTCCAGACCTGGCTAACAGCACCCTAATTCAAGTGGACAAGCCCTCTGAGATAGTTCCCTCACTACTTACCCTCTAAGACAGTTCCCTCTCTACTTACCCTCACAGACAGTTCCCTCTCTACTTACCCTCACAGACAGTTCCCTCTCTACTTACCATCATCGACAGTTCCCTCACTACTTACCCTCATAGACAGTTCCCTCACTACTTACCCTCATAGACAGTTCCCTCACTACTTACCCTCACAGATAGTTCCCTCTCTACTTACCCTCACAGACAGTTCCCTCTCTACTTACCATCATCGACAGTTCCCTCACTACTTACCCTATAAGACAGTTCCCTCACTACTTACCCTCTAATACAGTTTCCTCACTACTTACGCTCTAACACAGTTCCCTCACTAATTACCCTCTAAGACAGTTCCCTCACTAATTACCCTCTAAGACAATTCCCTCTCTACTTACCCACATAGACAGTTCCCTCACTACTTACCCTCTAAGATAGTTCCCTCTCTACTTACCCTCATAGACAGTTCCCTCACAACTTACCCTCATAGACAGTTCCCTCTCTACTTACCCTCACAGACAGTTCCCTCTCTACTTACCATCATCGACAGTTCCCTCACTACTTACCCTATAAGACAGTTCCCTCACTACTTACCCTCTAATACAGTTTCCTCACTACTTACGCTCTAACACAGTTCCCTCACTAATTACCCTCTAAGACAGTTCCCTCACTAATTACCCTCTAAGACAATTCCCTCTCTACTTACCCACATAGACAGTTCCCTCACTACTTACCCTCTAAGATAGTTCCCTCTCTACTTACCCTCATAGACAGTTCCCTCACTACTTACCCTCATAGACAGTTCCCTCTCTACTTACCCTCACAGACAGTTCCCTCACTACTTACCCTCATAGACAGTTCCCTCTCTACTTACCCTCACAGACAGTTCCCTCTCTACTTACCCTCATCGACAGTTCCCTCACTACTTACCCTCTAAGACAGTTCCCTCTCTACTTACCCTCACAGACAGTTCCCTCTCTACTTACCCTCATCGACAGTTCCCTCACTACTTACCCTCTAAGACAGTTCCCTCTCTACTTACCCTCACAGACAGTTCCCTCTCTACTTACCATCATCGACAGTTCCCTCACTACTTACCCTCTAAGACAGTTCCCTCTCTACTTACCCTCTAAGACAGTTCCCTCTCTACTTACCCTCTAAGACAGTTCCCTCACTACTTACCCTCTAAGATAGTTCCCTCTCTACTTACCCTCTAAGACAGTTCCCTCTCTACTTACCCTCACAGACAGTTCCCTCACTACTTACCCTCTAAGATAGTTCCCTCTATACTTACCCTCTAAGACAGTTCCCTCACTACTTACCCTCTAAGATAGTTCCCTCTATACTTACCCTCTAAGACAGTTCCCTCTATACTTACCCTCTAAGACAGTTCCCTCTCTACTTACCCTCATAGACTCTGCTGCTGTCCCCGTGGGTAAAGAAAGAGAAGGCCAGATTTCCAAGCCACATCAACATCGACAAGGGAATAGCGACGGTGCATATTAGAATGGGTAGGGGCGCGGCCCACCGGGATTTGGATGTCTTCATCGGTGCCAGTCAACATAGAAACAGTGACACCAGCTAGAACTGTACACACTCAGTTTAAACACTGGACAATTTAGAAATAGATAACACTGGTTAACAGCCATTTTGCAACTGGTGTGTGATACATCAATTAATAGGCCATGTATTTTTGGATGTAGAATCCGAATCCATCTTTGGAAATGGTCTGTCACGTAAGGTTTTTAGGATATTTGAGATTTTTATGTTGTTTTTTCCCCATGAATTATCACCGACTATGCTGTTTGCACTCTGTATTTGGATGCAATATAAAACGGAAGGAGTTCTAAAATAATAACTAGATTATTATTATTATTATTATCACCGCGTCTTACTACCCGTTCGGGCTATACGCACTTACGCTAATGTGTAATGGTAGGGTGATTGTAGGAGGCCTGGCATTCCCCACATTCACAAGATGTCTTGTCAGAGGTGAAGGAAGGGTTTGGTAATCAGTTAAATCTGTGCCGGGACCAAGGATTGAACCCTGGCCGCCAGCACAGAAGTATGACACCTTACCCCCTAGACTGCCAGATCACCAAGGCCTTTAAACATTTGAGTTATCGAGTTATCTGCATGGTCCATTTTCAAAGCCATTGTTTACGGCTTTTTAGGCAACAGAAGAGACGATAAATATGTCTCCACAGTGAGTGGTCTATTGGACCACTACAAGAACATGGGGTGTAGAATGTCACTAAAAATTCACTTTTTACACTCGCATCTTGACTTTTTCCCAGAAAATTGTGGTGCTGTTTAGTGACGAACAGGGTGAACGCTTTCACCAAGGTATCCCGACCATGGAGCATCACTGCCAAGGACACTGGAGCCATTCTATGATGGAGGATTACTGTTGGATTATTTTTAGGGAGAATGATCAAACGCCTTACAAAAGAAACGCATCGTTATCCCATTTTATCAAAGAAAATATACATTAAACTTTGTAAATATTAATATCATGGCTTAATATTGCTTATTTTAATGAATTTTGTTACAGAAAAAGAGTTTCAATTTGTTGACCAGTGTTATGGGCTTGACTTATTGATAAATATAACCTAGCCTACATTATTGATCAACCTGCCAAACAGAAATAGTTTAATTAATTACAGTAAAACCGTTAAAAGAGCAACTTTTCCTGCTCATTAAAATATATATAACTATACATGCTGTATTAGAATCGTTCTTACTTACTCTAGATATAAAAATAAAATACTAATTTGATTAAATTAGTTTAGTGTAAATTAACCTTACAAATTCCAAAGCCGCTCCGATAACTTTTATAAAATTAATAAAAGGAAGGATGCCGTATGGTATATTAGATGTCACTGTCAAGATTGTACAGTGGTGACATCTAGTATTGTTTACACGTTTGTTTACGTTTATTAAACCGACACGGGATGCTATGAACTAGTGAACATTGGTCAAGGTTTGTCTATGAAATACCTATTTGGTCACAATCTTAAATAAATGTTAATTTCATCATTTCTTTCTTTTTGATATTTCGTTTATCTACAAATAGAGTTCTCATAATTCTTCTTATAAATTAGTTAACATGTCAAAATACAAAATTTTCATTTTTTTATTAAATTATGTTTTTGACTAGATATTAAATGTTTTGATTGTTAATTAATGATCAGAATTATTTTTTTCTTAATACCATATGTTCTCGTTTTAATTTAATTGGAATGAAAGGGAGATGATAATAAAATAATAATAATAGTTTATTAAATAAGAAAATCACTGGAAAAAATTATTAATCTAACTGATCTCTGGTGAGACGCTCAATGCAAGTTTCATATTTTTAGCTTACAGTATACTTATCTGTGATTTTGTAGGAAAATGAAAACAAATCTTGAAAAAGTTTCCTGTTCTTATGTGTCTTGTTCATGTAATCGTACGCCTCATAGTTTAGATTGGGGTCACAATAATTTCATTTGCTATGGGGCTTGCAATGCAGTTGTAATATATGATGTTCAGGTAATTTCACTATTAATGTAACAAAATAAACCCCATCACATGTGCCTGCGATCGAGCTACACCAACTGTGTGGTCACCGCCGTTATTTAGCGATTTAAGGCCCCGACACAGACTCCGTATCCGTAGGTCTGTGGTCCTTAAGAAATCGATATCACACTATCATTCCTCCGACCACATAGTCCTTATCCGTAAGTCCTTACTCCGTAGAAGTTGCGCAACGTAATGTTTAGACGGACTATCAATCACAGTCGAGTAAATATGTACATCTGCATTGAATTAAAAGAACGAATGGCAGTGAGAGGATCCGTCGCTATGGAAACATATACAAAATGAACATTTTCCTAAAAATCTAAACACCCCGGGAAGAGCTGCTTCTAGTTCAACAACTTTATCAAAAATATTAAAAGTGCTTGTTTTGTTTTCATCCAAAATACTAGTACATCCGTTTTTGCATTTTCAGGTTATTGCAAACATTTATTTTAAGTTTGATAGTTAAAATCGAGCTATAAATATATTTCTTGTGATTGTACTTAACCTACATTTTAGTATATACTGGAAGTTTTCTCAACAAAACTGTTTTTGGTTTCTTTAATTCTTATATTATGATCAGCTGACTCCTTGACGCTCGCTCCTTGCTGTAGACAATTTTATTTCAAATTTTATTGGTTGGATGAAATTTCTTACTAGACCATTGGTTGAAACGGTCACGTGATTACGGATATTGACCCTGTAATTGCTAGTAAAATTTCTTATGAACCAGGAACATGTAGTACGGACTACAGACCTACAGATATGGAGTCTTGTGTTTTGGGGGCTTATAGTGTCAACATTTGCGTGTAAAGTGTGTGTGCACGATGAACCCTCTGGCCGCTAATCTTGGTTGTCTAGACGGCAGCCGCTACTTATTTATTCAAGTAGCTCAGTCCTTCAAGGCTGAGTTAAGACACCTGTTCCAGACCCACTGCTTCACAGAAAAATTCTGGAGGTGTCTGGGGTCGAACCTGAAACTTCTGGATATGTAGACAGGAACTCTTGACTAGTGGACCACAGAGATGGTTTAAATAATCAATATTATTAGAAATTTCCAAGTTATATTTTTATTTTTAGCACCACATCTTACTATCTGTGTTATACGCTTATGTACTAACTAAACGCTAATGGTTTTAGGGATTATAAAGGCCATATTTATAGGAAGTGTACCCGTATTTGCGTGGAGGGAGGTTGGAAAACCATTTTAGAAAAACTCCCCTCACTACAACCAACCAAGATACAAACCTCAGTCTCCCTCTCATCGGCGGTCTAGTCTACTGCGAGAGTAACCCGTTAGACCATGTGGCCACCGAAGGAGATAATTTTCATTACTAATCAAAGATTTAATCTTTTGGCATGTGTAAAGTTAGTCGATAAAAACTTTAATAATAGGCCTAGGGCCTATATAAATAAATATTTGTTTTAAAACTTAGAAGTTACAGTTTTAGTTTTGGTGGTCTGGTAGTTTAAATAGACAAATCTTTAATTCTAAACAGTTAAAATAAGGGCAAGCTTTTACCTAAACATTGGAGTTTTGGGTATTTTTTTGATACATCAAAGCATGTGACGGAAATCACCGGCTACTATGAGCTAACGTTGGTACTACAGCCACCGTCATAGAATATACCTTAAAATATTAATCAAGAAAGATCCAGGGCAAGGTACAGATCCTGGATAGCTTAGTAGTAGTAGAAGACAGGCCATTGCCACCCTAAGCCAAGGGTCCTTGGTTCGATTCCTCTGTCAAGATGTAATTTTTTCAAATTTACAAATACAATACTTAATGCGGTTATAACCCTAAACTAAAAAGTTAATTTTGATTGCTATTCAAGTACGAGTAATTATACTAGCATTAGTTTTCTCCACATAACGTCCATCAGACCCACAAACTTAAGTACACTAGCCCCATGGCTTCTTTGGCGCTGACTGACAGCTCACAGCTGACTTCTAACAGTCAACATTTAGGTATATACCTACATTTTGACTGTCAGAAGTGACAGCTGCTAAACACATGTTTTTGCAGATCATTTGGTTCGACGTAGGTATACATAATTTGGTCTGGTAACTTTTCAAAGCCGTCATCTGTCAGTCAGCACCAAAGAAGCCATAGTGCTACTGTATATTTTACTAACCATTTCCAAAACCAAGATCGATGTCCTTCATGTCTGCACATAACTCTATAATGTCCCAGACAATTGGCCTTCCTGTATAACCCTACCCTACTTTTAAACCATTATTCGACACCTCAGCTCAGTCGGTAATGTGTTCGGGTTTGGTTCCTGGATATCAATCAAATAAACCCGTTTACTCTCAAGACTTGCATACTCTGTCTTGATGTACCAGAGTTCCTTATTTGTCCTCAGTACGCCGGTTCGGGGAAAATACTGCACACTTTGTGTCAACACACAGCTCGCGTCAACTCTGCCAAATGGGTAAGACACGCCGACAAGTCCCCGGGGATCGAGCTAGTCTCTGCCTCGTCGGACGGAACGGCGGTGGTCTGGTCGGAGGACGGTGTTGGCGGGTACTCGCCTAGCGCCGTCTTACAAGGGCACGAGAGCACGGTCACGCTAGCGGACGGTAGATACGTGAGCGACGGACGAGGGCCGCTCATCGTGGTGACCGCATCTGTCGATTCTACCGTCAGGATATGGAGGAGAACGGAGCAAGGAGGTCTGTCGAATCGTCTCTTTTTAAATATTCTGTAGAGAGCGCTTTGGTTTTTCACTGTAGTCATATGATTTGTATCATCTTTGCTTGTTTGGTTGTAAAATACACGTTCCTGGTGAGACTGCAACTAGGCTGAGAGGGTTGCGTTGGGAGGAAGTAGCTATTACTTCTGAAGGAGGTATTACACATTCCTGGTGAGACTGTAACTAGACTGGAGAGGGTAGCTATTACTTCTGAAGGAGATATTACACATTCCTGGTGAGACTGTAACTAGACTGGAGGGGGTAGCTATTACTTCTGAAGGAGGTATTACACATTCCTGGTGAGACTGTAACTCGATTGGAGAGGGTTGCGTTGGGAGGGAGTAACTATTACTTCTGAAGCAGGTATTACACATTCCTGGGAGACTGCAACTAGAGTGGAGAGGGTTGCGTTGAGAGGGGGTAACTATTACTTCTGAAGTAGGTATTTGTAAAGCAATACTGAAGTTAGTAGATTGCAAGAGTTTAGTTTTTAAAAGATTTTTATAGCATGTATTTTTTAGTTTTGTCAAGTGCTTGTTTTACTTAGTCTTGACAAGTTTTTTATTATATTTTTAGGTGATTTTTTTTGTTGTAAATTTGGAATATTTTTTAGACTTTTTCAGTCATTTTAGGTTTTCAAATATCTGAGGATGACACTTATGTTGAAGTACTTGAGATAGTGTATGTAATTTTGGTTGATTCTGTTTCAGACGCCACGGTCTGTACCCAGATCCTAGGGCTCGGGACCGGGCTATGTCTCTCTCTCTCCCTAGGTCTCCTTCCGGCCTCCCAGGCCTTATTACTGGCCTGCGGGACCGACGACTTTAGGATACAGCTATTTGCGGAAAACATCGAGTCCGAGGACCAAACACCTAATGAAATGGTTAAGGTGGACTGTCTAACGGGGCACGAAGATTGGGTGCGGGCGCTGGACTTTGCTACAGATGGTGAGGGGGTGTTGTTTGCTTTTTCACCACCAGGCGTGTTAAGGGTGATATCATTTGATCACTATTGATCGTCTTAACCACTGGACTACTCTTGGTTAACTTAAAATAACTTTTGATTTTGTGGTCACAGGTACCGATAAACCAGCAGTTATATGTAAAGATTAGCAACTAGGGGGTTTACAAAGGTCTCGTTTTGAATGTGAAGTGAAGTTTGTGACACGCGAAGCAAAGCCGAAGTCAAAAATAAGGTTTTTTTTGGTTGCCGACACATAACACTACCTTTTCTTCTCTTATTTTAGCACCGCGTCTTACTATTTGTTTGGGTTGTACACTTATATACTAATTACTATAATTGTTTTAGGAATTGGGAGGGTTATATTTTAAGGAAGTGTACCTACTTTTGCATGAAGAGAGCTAGGGGAAACCACCCTCATTACCCCCAACCAAGATTCAAACTTCTATCCCCCCCTCATCGGAAGTTTGGTCGACCGCGAGAGTAGCACCTTAGACCATGCGACCAGCGAAATAGCTAACTAATAAAATAATCAGAAACATACTTACTCTCCACAATACTATGTTTCTTATCATCACTGTTGCGCTAGACTGCGGTGACCTGCTCCTCGCGAGCGGGGCCCAAGACTCCATGGTACGACTTTGGCGCATTTCCGCTTCCGCGGGCGGCGCGGTTAAAAGGCGAGTGTGTGAGCTGGCTGCAGGCGAGGACATACTGCCGCAGGAGAGGATGTTCTCGGCGACGATCGGAGGCGAGACGAGACACTTTGCCGTGTCCTTGGAGTCTGTGTTGGCCGGTCACGAGGGCTGGGTGTACGGGGTCAACTGGCGCCCTTCTGTCACTGGCGGTAACTAGGATCCTTGATATGTTGTTGCTTCTATGGGATTAGAGTCGGGAGCCGCCAGCTGCTGCTATATCAAGCGGTCTCGTAACCCTTGTATTCCTGTTCACGTCATCAGATGACGGGAGTCGTCAACCGCTGTCTCTCCTGTCATCGTCCCTGGACAAGACCCTGGTACTGTGGGCCCCAGACGAACAGTCGGGGGTCTGGTTGGACGCTGTCAGGCTTGGAGAGGTTGGGGGAAACACCCTGGGGTTCTACGGGGCCAAGTTCTCTCCCGATGGGAACAGCGTGATGGCGCACGGCTACCAGGGCTCTTTGCACCGGTGGCGCTACTCGCAGGTAGGCCTACACGTCGTGTTGTGTGCAAGGGTGTGTGAAGTCCGGTTTCTCAATTCAAAATGAATTTGAATCAAATATATAAAATATTCTCGAAGTTTAATTGAAGTTCAAATATGTTTTTTTAGTTGCTTTGTAGTCTAAAAAATAAATTGTGTTATACACTAAAATTAATTTCAAATTATTTTATTGCACAAATGTTTATAATATTTATTTTTAATTCGATAAATCAAGTCATTATCAAAAATTACAATTCAATTAAGATTTTTTTTCCCGTATGAATATTTAGTTATAATGAACATAACAGCTTATAAATTGAGTATCTTACCCGTCAATATTTTTATTGATTAAGCTTTGTAATTGTCGAAGCTGCGATTATTTTTTTTGGGGAGGGGGCGGGGGGTTGAAGTCAAAACCTGATATTTGTCTCAAAGCCAAAGTTGAAGTTTTGCTTACCACTAGATGTGTGCAAATATTACACTTTTGACTTTTTTTTCATAAGGTTGCGTGAATATTCAAAACTTTTGGATATTTTCGAATAGGGATTGACTTAGTATCCGATTGACTCCTCGCTGGATGCCAAGCGGGGATAGCTCTTGTTTCGTCCTTTATATCTTGAAAGCGCCAATAATATTTTGTTGTTGTTGGGATTGCTACGTGTGCTGTATATCCTTTAGGAGCAGAGTTCCTGGATTCCTGACGTAACGGTCGGCGGCCACTTTGCCGGCGTGGTCGATCTGGCGTGGGAGCCGGGCGGCCAGTTCCTGATGAGCGCCGGGTCGGACCAGACCACTCGGCTACACGCCCCCTGGGTCAGGCCAGGTGTGTCTCAGGTACGCAGAGAGACACAGTATGTTCACTTGATTAAAAAAATCAATAAAAAAACCAAACTCTATTTTGAGTCATATTCCAACTTGCAGGTGATGTGGTATGAACTGGCGCGCCCCCAGGTCCACGGCTACGATATGGCCTGCCTCGCTCTGCTCTCGAGGTACAGGTTCGTGTCTGGGGCGGAGGAGAAAGTTTCCAGAGCTTTCCAAGCGCCCAACAACTTCGTCAGCAACTTCCACAGGATATGTGGCCTTGATCCAGAGAGCGACTTAGAGGCCACAGGTCAGAGGTCATTCTCGTATTCACAGTGGTAACTAACGAGGTCAAAGGTCATTCTCATGTTCACAGCATTAACTGACCAAGATAAGAGGTCATCCTCATGTTCACAGCATTAACTGACGAGGTCGAAGGTCATTCTCATGTTCACATCATTAACTGATGAGGTCGAAGGTCATTCTCATGTTCACATCATTAACTGACGAGGTCGAAGGTCATTCTCATGTTCACATCATTAACGGATGAGGTCAAAGGTCATTCTCATGTTCACAGCGTTAACTGATGAGGTCAAAGGTCATTCTCATGTTCACAGCATTAACGGACGAGGTCAAAGGTCATTCTCATGTTCACATCTGTAACTGACCAGGTCAAAGGTCATTCTTATGTTTACAGCATTAACTGACAAGGTCAAATGTCATTCTCGTGTTCACAGCGTTAACTGACAAGGTCAAATGTCATTCTCATGTTCACATCATTAACGGACGAGGTCAAAGGTCATTCTCGTGTTCACAGCGTTAACTGACAAGGTCAAATGTCATTCTCATGTTCACATCTGTAACTGACCAAGATAAAAGGTCATTCTCATGTTCATATCTGTAACTGACCAGGTCAAAGGTCATTTTTATGTTTACAGCGTTAACTGACCAGGTTAAAGGTCTTTCTCATGTTCACAGCGTTAACGGATGAGGTCAAAGGTCATTCTCATGTTCACAGCGTTAATGGACGAGGTCAAAGGTCAGTCTCATGTTCACAGTGTTAACTGATAAGGTCAACGGTCATTCTCATGTTCACATCATTAACAGACGAGGTCAAAGGTCATTCTCATGTTCACAGCGTTAACTGATAAGGTCAACTGTCATTCTCATGTTCACATCATTAACGAATTAGGTCAAAGGTCATTCTCATGTTCACATTTGTACTGACCAAGATAATAAGTCATTCTCATGTTCACATTTGTAACTGACCAAGATAATAGGTCATTCTCATGTTCACATTTGTACTGACCAGGTCAGAGGTCATTCTCATGTTCACATTTGTACTGACCTCTGTTATGGCCATTAAATATTACCAAACAATCTTGATTCAAATCCAGACAGCGTCAAAACATAATCTTGTCTTGGTACCAAACAATTCTAATGTTACTAGTATTGAGTGGAGTCCCAGATGCTAACCACGTGTGTTGTTATATCGTGTCACGTGCTATGGGGCGCTAGCTGATACACCTCTTATCCTTGTCTGTCTACAGCGATGCGGTCTACCCCTCATGGGGCGTCAGTGCCGGCGCTAGGGCTGTCTAACAAGGCAGTGTATGAGACTCAGGAGGTGCTACTAGATGACAGGCATGTCAAGAACGAGTACCCTGAGGCCTACTTTGTGCCTGTCGAGATGACGGGTGGGTTACTTTCATATTATATTAATAAAAATTGATAAACAAACAACATAAATAAATATTTCGGTGAGTTTAAAGTAAACTAATCTGTTTTATAGAATACTTTCATTATAAGGAATGGAATAGGAACAAGAAAGTCTAATCAAAATGTTAAACTACTGTTTTTTGTTTGAAATTGGACTAAATTAAATGTAAATATAATAATTCTAAACACCTCAAGTCTTTAACAAATACTTTGTTTTATTTGAAACTCGTTTCATTGGTCGAATGGTCTAAGGCATCATTCTTGTGTCAGACTGACCTTTTGTTGGTGGGGAGATTGGGGTTCAAATATCGGTCGGGTCTACTTAGGATGGTTTTCCCTAAATAGTTTTCCCCACTCTCCCTCCACGCAAATGCGGGTGGATTACATCTAAAACGGTCACTTTCTTATCTCATCACCACCATCATCATCAATTATTTCCAGCTTGTGACTGGGTCAGTTTAATAAAATGCCTCCATTTTCCTCTGTCCTTACTCCATTCTTCTCCTCTCACTTGCACACTTTCTGTTATCTGCTTCTCCCATCTTTTTATTGGCCTCTCCTGCAGTCTTTTCCCCACATATCTCATTTCCAACATTTTCTTCGGCATCCTCTCTTTTTCCATTCTCATTACATGACCATAACATTTCAGTCTTGGTTCCTCTTGGTTTCTGCTGCATATGAGACAATGGGTACAAAGTACGCCCTGTATAGCACTCCCTTACACTTCACGGACACTTCTCTTCTTCAAAGCAGGTCTCTCACACAATAGAACAACTCTCCCCACTGTCCTCTTCTCATTAAATCCTTCCTACTTCCACCTTCCTCCTCAATCCCTCTTCCAAGATATCTTACGTTCTCAACTTTTCTCAGCTCTACTCTTTCCTACCCACTAGCTTTACTAGCCCTTACCCTCTTCCTTGTCACTATCGTCACTTCACAGTTCATCGTAATGAATTTCATTCCATACTCTTTCACCATTACTTCTCATACTCTGTCTCACAAACATTGGTCCAAGTGTTCTCGTCATGATGTTTGTTGTGTGGTCTCGTAGAACCTCCGACGGAGGAGAATCTCGTTCAAAACACGCTGTGGCCCGAGGTCCAGAAACTGTACGGACACGGCTACGAGCTCTACTCCCTGGCCGCTAGGCCGGACGGCCGGCTGCTGGCGTCAGCCTGCAAGGCTACCGATGCACAGCATGCCGCCATCTTGCTTTGGTATGTATGTAATAAACAAAGTGGTTTCGGTTGAATTCAAAGTTGAAGTTACGAATCTTTGGTGCAGGCTCTCAGCCTGACAATATAGAAATTCCTCCATTTTCCTCCACTATTTATTCTCCTATACTTGCGTTTATTCTCATCTCACTTGCACAGTTACTTTTTTCTGCTTCTCTCGTCTCGTTATTGGTCTTTTTCCTAAATACTTCATCTCCATAATTCCTTTTCAGAGGTCAACTAAGTTTTATGTAGATTGAATTCTTGTATCAGGAGAACAGACTCGTGGAAACAGGTGGACCGGTTGACCTCTCACCAGCTGACTGTCACACAACTAAGCTTCTCTCCCGACAGTCTGTATCTGCTGTCAGTTTCCAGGGACAGGCGCTGGACAGTATTCCAGGAACAACAGAACCCAGGTTAGGTTACAATCACCATCCACCGTATGTCCATGTGCCGGTAATCGCTAGACTGTTGTAAACACTAGGTTTAAAAAAAGTTTCTAAACAAATCAAGATTGTTTCAGAGGCTCGATGGGCGCTTTTAGGGTATTTTGATATTCCCTGGACCCTGACCACTCACACAAGGGGGGGAATTTTGTGGCCCGGGCCTCTCAGGAATCAACAGACAACAGTTTGTATCTGAACTAGAGGTGTAACGATTTTACTGATACCGATTGTTTAGAATAATTGTTCATGCTACGATTATTTACACCTGGGTGACCTGGTGGTCTAGGGGTAAGGTGTCAGACCTATGCTGGCGGCCGGGGTTCAATCCTCGGTCCCGGCAAAGATTTATCTGATTACCAAACCCTTCCTTCACCTCTGACAAGACATAACTGTAGGTCCTCCATTTCATCTCACAATCACCCTACCATTACACATTAGCGTAAGTGCGTATAACCCGAACAGGTAGTAAGACAATAATAATAATAATTTACACCGATTAATCCTGATTATCCATTATTTATTAATAACTATTGGGAAATATGCTTAAGAGAATGATAACAGTTATGTAATCAATACAAAAAGATTTTTTGCATACAAAATATATTTTATACCTAACCAACGAAAGTTGTAACTATATTGTTAGTTTTATCGACGGTATGAACTTATATTTGTTTATCTGGCTATGTAATTTTAGCATAGCCCACAGCCCAGATGCACTATGTATATGTGTTTTTTTTTTGTGTTTTTTTTCAATTTCGATCACTAAACTATCACCAAGAAAACTTTTCTTTAGATTTTACTTTAAAAATAAACGATTAATCGACATAATAATTGCCGATGCACTAACAATCACCCGATAACGATGCATCGTCACACCTCTAGTCTGAACAAGACATTTAAGTGAAGTTCTGTCTCGTGTTTATTTCCCTATAGATGGCAGCAGTAGGTACCAAACGGCTTGTACCTCCAGTAAGACCACGGGGGTACACTCCCGCATCATCTGGTGCTGCGCCTGGTCTCACGACTCCCGCTACTTTGCCACCGGTTCACGCGACGGGAAGGTGGCCGTGTGGGGCAAAGAGGATGACCGGGCTCCCTCTGATCAGCTAGGTACACCTCGTTACAACAGATGTTTGGGGAAAACCCCGGGATAGTCTTACGATGTATTGCAGTACAGTAGCGCTTCTCGCACAACGCCTTTATTTCTACATTTCACTTTATATAGCTCAGCCTTTTTCTGCCGAGATTTAAAAGTTTAAAAAACCCTTTTTCTACAGATATATATTTTAAATTTACATATTTAAAGGTAATAACGCAGAACAAGTGCATTTTAATTGGCCAACTAAAAAATTGTAAATAAAACCCTTTTAACTTTTTGAGGTAGGCTACATTTTGTTTTATAGGAAGCTCCTTCTGATGACTCCTGATTAGGGATGGAACCCTCGAATCAAAAAGGATATTCAAGGTTCAAGAAAATTTCGAATTCGAGACTCAAATTTTTAAAAAAAAATGAGTGTTTCAATCTTCAAACGAAATTTGTTTTAAGTCTCCAAACATTATTGGTGGCTTAGAATAATTTACAATTATAGAATGAACTTTAACAACCAGACCCCAGGCCAGTAATTTAACACATCCTGAATGAATGAATGAATGTTATAATGAATGGATTATAAGAAATAATGTTAACATTTAGGCTACCATTCATAATTAATATTTCATTTATATTCCCTCTTGTTGATAAATTTATCCAGGTTTCGGATTAAAGATTCAAAGGTAAATTGAAGACTAGGATTCGTATAATATTGGATCCAACCCAACTATAGTTTCGATAGATTGTAACCTAGGTTGAGGCAGTAACGATCATTTTTATTCAAGAGACGTCCACTACCTCTTTATCCAGCGATAGAAGTGTAGAGAGTGAATTGATAGCAGTCAAGATGTTAGTAACGATCATGATCTCTTCTTTCAGTCCAGTTCTGTCTGAGCGGTGTACCCCTACAGCTCCCCGGTGAGTCGGTGTCTGCACTGGCGTTTGCCCCAGAACTAACGAGCCCCCGTATCCTTGCGGTGGGTCTGGACCGTGGGGAGATACTGCTGTATAAGTGGAGTCCCGGGAGCTGGGAAAAATCTCTTCACTTGGACAGCAGGTAGGACTTCCTCGCGGGTCAGGGGAAAAAACCGATCAATTTCTTCTGGTGCCTCCCTTTTATTTTAGCGACGCGTCTATTACCCGTTTTGGTTAAGCGCATATATATACTAGCTATGCTAATGTGTTGGGTATGAGGAAGGTTAATTTGAGAGTAAGTGTGCCTGCATTTGTGTAGAGGGATAGTGGAAAATCAATTTGGAAATCCCACCCTCACTACACCCAACCAGTATCTAAACACTGATCTTTCTTTCATCGACAGGCCAGTCTATTGCGAGAAGTGACGCTTTAGACCATTCAACCACTGAAGTACACTTACCTGTGTAATATAAACTTACACGTATTTTAACCCGATTATCGCCGGTTCCGTCCCCCACTTTCCATAGGTTGCTGAGTATATTATTATTATTATTATTATTATTATCACCGCGTCTTACTATCCGTTCGGGTTATACTCACGCTAATGTGTAATGGTAGGGTGATTGTGAGATGAAATGGAGGACCTACAGTTTAACGTGGAATCCGAACCACGGTGGAGGTCTGGCATTCCCCACATTCACAAGATGTCTTGTCAGAGGTGAAGGAAGGGTTTGATAATCAGATAAATCTGTGCCGGGACCGAGGATTGAACCCCGGACCCCAGGTCAGAAGTCTGACACCTTACCCCTAGACCACCAGGTATAAGTCAAAATGCCTCTTTTAAATCCTTATTGATTTTTATTGATTTATTTTTGATGATTCATTTGGATACTATATCGTGTATGAACGAGCACAATATAATTGTGTTTCAGTTGTGCGCACCATCTAACTGTGAAGAGACTGTCATTCCGACCTGGTATCGGCGCAACCAGTGATACCAAGGACAAATATAGTGCGTCAAGTTTTGCGCAGTTGGCAAGCTGCGGCTCTGACCACACTGTAAAGATAAATAGTATTTATCTTGATAAACTCTGAATAAACTTTGTTTGTTTTTGTACAAGTTGGAATTGAGATGGTTTAAAATGTTAATAAAATACCCTTTTTTATTTCTAAATGTACCAAAAAGGAAAATGTTGTTTTACTCAAAATATGATATATAATAATCAGTAAATTACAATGTGATTCAAACTTTTTTATTTTGTTTTTAGCTGCATAATATATTTTCAAATTCCTAGTAGACTATGTTAATCCAAATAAAAAAAACATGTTTAGCATTAAATTTTAAAACTTATCATTATTCATTAAAAAAAAACACTTGAGGGAGGAGGGGGGGTAGGAGGAGAATGTGACATACTTTTTAGTCGGGGAATTTTAAGAAATGATCAGGGGAAAAAGTCAGGAATTTCATTGGTCAAGTTGAGTAGACACCACGTAATGTAACAAACATGCAAACTTTGGGCACTAAAGGTATATATTCAAAGGGAAATGGTGCCCAACCTTGAGAAGAGGATAGAAGAGCAAGATCCACAAAGTTACCATCATGGAACAGCTTTCATCTCCTGGCCGGGTCTGTTTGGGACATAAGGCTCTTTATGCTGGATCTGTTTGGAACATAAGGCTCTTTACCTCCTCCTTTCCAGCCCCCCACCCCTATTCTCTCTCTCTCCCTTCATCTTGACCCAGTCCTCTCCTCCACACTCCTTACTGTCTTCAGCCATCTGCCCCTTGGTCTTCCTCTCGGCCTCCTACCCCTCCCTCCCCCCTCTCCTATTACTTTTAAATCATCTACAACTCGGGATATTTTGTTTATTCACGAACATGTCCATTGGGAATCTTCCTGTCAGGATTTAGATTTAAAAAAGGTCTCAAGAAACAAATCTAGAATAGGGGGAAAAAAACGCCATGGCGCCGGACTGAAAGCGAGCTCTACATTCCTCCACTTGTTGGTTAAAATAGTGCCGACATTTGTGGATAGAGGGTGTCATGTGGTCAGCACAACAGCTGCTAATCTCAGTTTTATATACCGGAGCCGCATTTATATATTAAAGTAGCTTCTCATTTGTCCTCACAAAGTCGAGTTAACCCCGTTCCAGACCCACAGCTTCAGACAGAAAAATCTGTAAAAACTGGGCATCAAACCTGGGACTTTTGGATCTGTAGCCAGGAACTCTGACCACTAGACCAAAGAAGTGGTCATCTTGAATAGGAAACAAGAAAAAAAAGTGGTAGTTTTAAATGCAAGTCAAATGTTGTCCAGGTGTTAATAGTAGAACGAGTTTGTAAACTCGTCATTGGAAGAGGGAAAGGGCTATCACTTATCAGCAGATAAACAAAAGGACGTGGCAGGGTGAACTGTTAATTTTCTTCCTTCTCTTTTCATTTCGTACATTGGTGTCTTAAGTGTAATAGCGCTTGGACTGCTTAAGTGCATCAAGTTAAGATGCAGCCCGCTTTGCAAAAATAGCTTGGAATTCACCTGAATAAATTACACCGTTAACATCACAAAATTTCTCGCTTTCAAATCCGATTGACAAAATTCAGAATTGTGTAATTTTCCCTTGTGGTTCCGATTGGTTTTATTTCTCTTTAAGGAAGTCTTTTTTTTTCACTTTTTGAGTCATATTTTACCATACATGAAAAAAAGGAACAGAAGAAAAAAGCGATAGAAACAAAAACAAAATGTCCTTTACAAGCGGAAAGATGAAAACATGTTCCTATAACTATTATTATTAGCACCGCGTCTTACTACCCGTTCGGGTTATACGCACTTACGCTAATGTGTAATGTTAGGGTGATTGTGAGATGAAATGGAGGACCTACAGTTTAACGTGGAATCCGAACCACGGTGGAGGCCTGGCATTCCCCACATTCACAAGATGTCTTGTCAGAGGTGAAGGAAGGGTTTGGCAATCAGAAAAATCTGTGCCGGGACCGAGGATTGAACCCCGGCCGCCAGCATATAAGTCTGACACCTTACCCCTAGACCGCCAGGTCACCTCCTATAACTAAATGTCTTGGCAATCTTTAGCAAATTACTTTTAGTTTTTGGTTTCCTTTTTTTTTTAGTATGTCTTGTTGCGTGTTTCACACTCCCTCCTGATGAGTTCTGATAGAATCAAACCTCAGGCTGAGGGGGCTAGTGCGCTAATGACCAATTTTCCTAAAGAGGCAGCCATTAACATTTTGTCCAGTGAAAGCAGTGTAAAGTGTGAACTCTTTTCATTGTAGAATCCATATTGTTTTTGTTCCCACCTCCTTTTTCATGTACCTAATGTCCATGTAAAAAAAAAATCTTTTCATTGTAAAAACCATTTGTGTTCATTCCATTTTATATGTTTTCCATCCACCTTTCGTGTACCTTCTTTTCTTTAAAATTTAATTTTCTTGTGTAATTTTAGAATTTAAATTATTGAAACTTCTTTGTAGAATTGCAGCACAAAAACATTAGTTCATTGCATGTTAAACGTGTTTATTTAACTACCAAGAAAACTGGCAACACATATCTCTATTGTGGCAGTTGGCTACATGTATCAGGATAGAAAATTTAAAAAAAAACAATACTTTGTGCTGTTATTTATAGTCCTTAATGAAAAAAAACACTAGCTTTCCTTTTATAAATAGATGAGTGATATTTAATCAAAATTAAGGACATGCAAAGACTCGATAATCTAAGACAAAAATAAGCACAATTTTGTCTTGAAAGTTAAAAAATGAATCTCGAAAATTAGTGAAATAAAAAAATGCAAACCGAGTGTTTATTTCTTCCAATAATACCATAATAACCTAAAAATAGGCTGCATGCATCCCCCAAAAAAACAGCCTCCATTAAGAAATGTTTTGGTTATAAATATTGTTTTTCAATATCTAACTTGGACAATATAAGCTTCTGTTACACTACAAAATTAAATTATAAATGGTGTTCATTGTAACTACCTATCACTGTTTAATTCCAAATGATGTTCATTGTAACTACCTATCACTATTTTATTCCAAATGGTGTTCATTGTAACTACCTATCACTATTTTATTCCAAATGGTGTTCATTGTAACTACCTATCACTGTTTAATTCCAAATGGTGTTCATTGTAACTACCTATCACTATTTTATTCCAAATGGTGTCCATTGTAACTACCTATCACTGTTTAATTCCAAATGGTGTTCATTGTAACTACCTATCACTATTTCATTAACTGCATTTAAAATGCGTTTTAGGTTAAAACCACAAACAATCCTCAATCATCTGTTATTCCATTTTGTAAATGTGTCATCCCCCCACATTGTGTCTCATCAACCATTTGGGCTGCATGTAAATTATTAATTATTTTAAGGGAGGAGTAAGACATGATTTAAAGGAAATGTAGCTGCATTCTCATTGAATGGGAGTAGGGAAACAATCAAGGGAAAAAAAAATATAAATCCATCTGACCGAGATCTGATCCCTGTCATCGGCAGTCATGTTTATTGTCAGAATGACACCTTAGATCATTCCACCACTGATGCAATCTAATCTTGATTATTTTTTTAAGTTATAACAAAACTTGAAATGCAAGGTGTTATTGCCTGATAGAAAGCCCCATTGATTTAATCTATGATGGAGAAGGGTGGTAAAAGAAGAATTGCACCAAGAATTGCTCCAACAATTGTTTGGGAAGTGTAACAAGTTACCCTTCGTTTATACTGTAAGGTAGCAAGTTTACCTTCTTGTTTCCACTATGGTGTAGGTTTATATATTGAGTCATAGTATAATCACTCAAGGATAGTTATTTATTTTAACCATAATGCAGTGGCTAATATTTCAGATTGTATACCTACATTTAGTTCCTAGACGCTTTACTACCTATTTGAATAATATTAGGGTAGTAGTAAAATAATAGATAACTCTATTTCTTACATTTAGCTTCGAGGTTTTTCTTATTATTAGATATAACCAATTTTAAAACGAGAGATATTGGAACCAAAATGGCGGTCGTGTCAAAATACAGAGTATTGATTTTTAGGTGTGTACGCCGACCGAACAGGCAGCGCGCTCACAGTGGCAGGAGTAACCCAGTTTTGATTGATAAAATTCTCATACTAATTCAAAGCTTGCCTCAGAGTCCTACCAGATGGCAGCATGTGGCGAATTTTATTGAGCTCCAAGTCAGAGGTTTGCAAAGCGTCGGCTGCTGAGGTCGATAGTGCTGGGGCTAGTTGCTTGGCGGGCCTAAACGGAGTGATTCTGGGACAAAACTGGCATCCTGATAATACATTATGGCCGCGAACAATGCATTTAAAACGTAAAAAATGTGGTGGATATTGTTTGGACTGCTTCTGTCGCCGTTCGCCGGTGTCCCGGGTTTGGTCAGGACGACTTCCACGTCTAAACGAGGTGAGTTATGAAGAAAAAAATAAATAAAGGAAGGGGATGGGTGGCATGCTTAAAATGTGTGTTTTCTAAAACGACGCTTTGTTTTCGTTTTTTCTCGAGTTTGGAATGCTTGCTGATTTCGAATACTGCTGAGAATCGGTTGGTAGAATCTAGCGACGTCTGGGCGCCAGATTTTTTTTTTTTGTGAATCGTGGCACCTGCCCCTGTTGGCGGGTTATCCGTGACTCTTAGTTTTTAATCCTCGCTCCTATACCCATTCCAAAAAATACTATTGTTGGAAGATAACTGAATTTATCTACAAACATGTATACGAAGTTTATTTTTATCTAAAAAGGCATATTTAAATTTAAAATCATGCAAAATATTGAAATTAAGAAATATGTTAGTTAGCTGGTTATGTAATTTTATAAATGAAGTGATTTTTTTATTAAATAGATATAACATAATTAATTTGTTAATCAATGAACGAAAATTAAAAAAAAAAGTCTGCGCTTTTGGTGCGGAAAAGAATTCTAAAATAATTAAAATATTAGAACCTCATTAATCCGAATTAAATGGAACTTAAACTTGTTCGGATTATCGAAAATTCGGATTGACTGGTAGACAGAGTATTTTCACAAATTTCACAAATGTTGTATTTTTTAATTTAGAACATTTTTTTACGGTAGGTATTGCAATTATTTTTATTTGCAGAAAAAACAAATTTCATTTAATACAAAATGTAAATATTTATACATTTATTATCATTGTTTCTTACAATTATCTTTTAGCTCTGAATTTGTTATAAAAATACTTCATTTGAATAAGTTTTTCCCCCTTCATCTACTGGAAAATGTTCAGATCACCCGGAATTACGGTCTACAAGGGTTCGGTTTACCGGGTTTGTAACTGTATATTATTTTTTTCACCCTACAAGCTAATTAAAAAATAAAACGTTGGGTAATTTATTTTAAACACTTTAATTTTTAATCAACTCTTGAAAGGTTTCTTTGTTTTTCATAAAAGTTTTGTCCTTCATCCGTTGCCCCCCCTCCTCCCCCCCCCCCCACTTCCGTACAAAAAGTGAGACGTGTCAGGATTTCAAAAAATGTACTCTTTAGTTTTCCTCCTTTGAAAATTTCCCAATTCCCTCCACCCCCCCTTTTTTTAAAATTCCTTTTCGCTTTGTTGCAAAGCAGTTAATAGACTTCCTTGTAATTTCCTCTTGTAGTGTCGGCACCGAATGGAAGGTTAATGCCGCACAACTTCGTAACAAGCTTCTTTTTTTATATAGAATATCCCATTCTCCCCACGAGCTTGAGTCCTGCTTCTGGTTTCAACTAACTAAATGCAAATTCCTTTACACACCCACCCACATCTCTCTTTTCTCTCTCTTTCTCTCTTAAAGTCTCACTCGATTTTTTTTTGTTTAGCATATTTGTATGTTGGACCGAAAGCTGACGTCGTTTGCATAGTAACAAGATGTTCTTTATTAAGTGTCATTGTAGATGTAACGTATCCGAAACCTCCCATTTAATTTCACAAACTTACCTCTAAGCTGTAAAAAAAAAACTTTTTTTCATTATTCATGCAGTCCCGGGGGGGTAGGGGGGAATTAATATAAGTCCACCAATTGGATTAAAAAACTGTGTAATGATTTTATTTGACTCGTCAGGCATTCGTAGCTTTCTTATTGACAGGATGTAGGAAAAAAACAGCCAGTTTCAGCCTAGTCCTACAGAACAAGTTAAAATTGTAAAACATTAATGAATTTTTCTATAAATATTATTATTCATCTTATTTATTACTCCACTCATCTTCCGCTCAAGCAGTTCTGTGACTCATACAAACGAAACAAGCTTAAAATATCGGTTCCGAAGAGTCGATAGATACAGAATTAATTAATTCAACTTTGTAATACGCGTTATTTAAAAAGTATCGTTATGAAACAAATGTAAAATTAAGTCTTAAGAATGGTATCGTTCAAACGTCTAAGCAAATAAAAACTGGAGGTTTAAGGGGGCCGCTTTGGTAAGTTTGAAATTGCCGAGTATACGCTCAGCTTGGACGCAATATTTTAATTATAAGATGCGCTTTTGCGAGATAGTGGCTCACGCCAAAATAAAGTAGAAAGATTTCAACAGGGCTTTTTTTTCTTCTTTTCTTAACAGCCCTATAGTTATAGTAATATATTAAAAAAATGTGTGAAAGTGTGACATTCGCTCATTTTCAACGACTCTCTAAATATTATTAGCGGAGCTATGAGTCCAGGCTTGATGAAAAAGGGCTCTAGATTTATCCTTCCTCTAAAAAACACAGTAATTATTAGATAGGATCACGACAGAAAGTTTTAAGATATTTTATAACTAGCAGCGAGCTTTACTCCTTGCCTTGATATGAGAAGTTTATTAGTTTTCTTTTCTCTGTGTCTTAATGAAACGACAAAAGGTTGTTATAGGCGAAGGGTGAAAGGGATTATAAGCTTAGCCAGAATAAAGTAGTAGTTCCATAAAACTACACAGACCATTGTATTTTAAGAAATGTGGCCCAACAGCGGTTTATACTTTTATCACTGATCGAGGCGGCCGCCTTAAATTGAATCGAACACGCAGCTATATAAAAAAAATGGATTTTGATGAGATAAACAGTAGCTGTTATTAAAGTTGCTAAAACAATTTTTATAAAGTTATACGTCAAGTCATGTTATATACAGCTCTCACTTTTGATAGATATTATAGATACCTGTAAAATAACACAAATAATATTGTTAAGTGTTATCATTGTTGGGCGCAAAGAAATATTTCTGAATTTTCTCTGCTGTTATTTCAACCAAAATCATGATATAGGTATCTCTCCCGATGTCATCCCTTGTAAACGATGATGACGCAATCCGCCTCACACGACTGTACGAAAGGTAGTATCAGATCTATCTCACGGCGTCAGAATCTGTGTGTGGAGGGGGGAAACTTCTAATCATCCTATCAAATACTGAGGGAATTTCTTTTCGAGCTCTACCAGACCCTTCAATGATATATCATGTCCTAGAAGAAAAACAGTAACATAAATCACAGTCATGCTAACGGGTTGGGTGCTAATACGGAGTTCAACTCCCGCTAGAGACTTTTTTTTCTTATTTAATAAAACGGAAGTTTTCCAGTCGAGTGTTGGTGCATTAAAAAAACTAGTCTAACTTCTTCCTTGGAAAAAAAAAAGAGAGGAGAATAACTAATCGCATTAGCTCTAGAACCTCTTACATATGTTACTGTAAAAATCCGAAGACCTGTAAATCTTAGAATTTACCATTATATCTTAGCATTTACCGATGTATCTTAGAAAATGTTTACATTTTGAGCATAAACCAAGATATTTTGGACTTTATCAATATATTGGTAAATGCTAGGATATACCAGTAAACTCTCAGATTTACCGGGTCTTCGGACTGCGTGTCATTGGATATATTGACCGGGAATAGAACCCCTACCTCCATAGCACACTCGAAACGAAGGTTTGTACTATGCCTACCACCAATCCACACATTTTTATTGACTCTTAAGGGAGAAGGAATCAGAAGATAATTTTTTTTTTAAAGAGAGACTAGGAAAACATTTAGGTTAAAAACCACCCTAGGTACAGACGGCTGGTCGGATCTGAACCCCTACCTACTTAAGTGGCTGAACAGTCTTACTCCATCACTTTCACAACGAACTGCAGATGATGGGGAGATGGGTGTTTGAATCGTGGTTGGATGTATAGTTGGTGGTTTTTCCTAAAGGATTTTCCACTATCCCTCCACGCAAAAATTAGGTACACTTCTCCTAAGTTCAAATTTCCTCACCCCTAACACATTATCGTAAATAGTAAATATTCGTAATAACCGCGTAATAACAGTCCCGGGACTTGTAATGAAGTCCTGTCAGGGAGCCTTCGCTTTGAAATCATACTCAAACAGCTTAGGTATAAACTTATTTAACTAAGTTGAAATATACCTTTAAACTTATTTAATTGCATAGAATTTCCTAGTATACTATTTAATCGTGTTGAGTTATTCTTGTTGAACATATTAGATTCCAATTAAATTTTACAATCACATTATTTATTGCGATAAATTTATCTTGTAACGTATTTTTCTTTATCGAAATATTACCTAACAATTATTATATTGATATCTTCATTTAAAATATTTAAAAAAAATTCCACTAAATTATTTAATAGCATCTACATCTTCCCGTAAAATTATTTAATCGCATTGAAATTTTCCTGTGCAATATTTAATAGCAGAGATCTTCCCGAAAAATTATTTAATTTCATTAAAATATTCCAGAACATATTTTATAGCATCAACATCTTTCCGTACATTATTTTATGGGTTCAAAATCTTTTCGATAACTTATTTAATTATTCCCCTACGTTATTTAATAGTACAGAAATCTTTCCTCAAGATTATGTAATTGTTTTAAAATGTTAGCGTACATTATTTGATATCAAATGCTTGCCGTATATTTTATTATATTCAAAATCTTCCCATTAACCTATCTTATTTAATTACATTGAAGTTTTCCCGTAGATTATTAATAGCCTAAGTTATTTAATTTTATTGAAGACTTCCCGGTTATTATTTAATAACAATGAAATATTCCCAGGAACCTATTTTATTTAACTACATTGAAGGCTTCCCGTAGATTATTAATAGCCTACATTATTTAATTTTATTGAAGACTTCCCGGCCATTATTTAATAACAACGATACCCGTAAATTTATCTTATTTAATTACATTGAAGTATTCCATTAGATTATTAATAGCCTACTTTATTTAATTTTATTGAAAACCTCCCGACCATAATTTAATAACAACGAAATATTCCAAGGAAAATTATTTAATTTCTAATAAATCTCAAAGTAAATTATTTAGTTCTATATTAATATTCATGTAAATTATTTAATTCCATGCTATCCTTCCCGTAAACTTATTTAAATGTATTGAAGTAATTCCTTGAACTATTTAATAGCATTCACTATTTAATGTTATTAAAATCATCCCATATATTTTAATTTAAAACCATCAAAATATCTCAGTAAACGTATATAATTTAATTGGAATATCTCTACGAGTACATCATTTAGTTGCATGGATATATATTCCTAAACTTATTTAATTAAATTTAAATAGTCCCATAAACTTATTTAACTATAATTAAATCTTTCACTATATTTTTTAATTCAGTTAAAATCGTTCCGTAGATTAGTTAATTTCATAAAAATATTTTCATAAACTTATCTAACAGCATATACATATTTCTGAAGATTATTGAAATAAACTGAAATATTCCCGTATACTATTTAATATAGGCCTATTAGAAATAGTTCCATAAACTTTTTTAATTTAAATCTTCCAAAAAATTATTTAATTGCGTTTAATAACTCCCATAAACTTATTTAATTCAATTAAAAATTATTTAATTACATTAAAATATTCTCGTAAAATAATCCAAAATGATGATATTATTATTATTAGCACCGCGTCTTACTACCCGTCCGGGTTATACGCACTTACGCTAATGTGTAATGGTAGGGTGATTGTGAGATGAAATGGAGGACCTACAGTTTATCGTGGGATCCGAACCACGGTGGAGGCCTGGCNATTGTGAGATGAAATGGAGGACCTACAGTTTATCGTGGGATCCGAACCACGGTGGAGGCCTGGCATTCCACACATTCACAAGATGTATTGTCGATCGATTGCCTAGCAAAGTTCCGGACAGACGTACACATGATATTCCCAAATGATCCAGTTAAAACAAGACTTCGCTACGCTCTTTTAACTATCCTATATTCTAGAACCTATTATGGTATATATATTATTACATATTGTTGTATTTCCTCTCATCATTTTGTTCCTCGGAGATATTTTTCCAGCCCTTGATGTGAAAGTAATATCTCCTGCAGAGGAATAACGCTTTTCTCGCGAATATAATCTGAAAGGAAAACGAATCCTTTTGAACACCCGTCGCGTGTCTTGACTCTGTAGAACACGGGAGAAACACGCCGAGGTGAAACGAGAGTTAATTAGCTTTTTATTTCGTATAATTTTTTTTATTATTTTTTCTGTCTCATTAAATTTGACGCGGCCCGGGCTCCGTGGCTCGTGTTTCTGTGCGGCTGCTGGAAGATTGTTTTGTCTGGCTTGTGTTGGGGAAGTTATATCAGCGCCAGAGGGGCCGACCGGCGGGACTCAACTCTCTCGCCAGGGAGGTTGGGTGGCAGCCGAGACAGGAGCGAGGATAGGACAGAGCTCCGACCGGCGGGACTCAACTCTCTCACCAGGGGGGTTGGGTGGCAGTCGAGACAGGAGCGAGGCTAGGACAGAGCTCCGACCGGCGGGACTCAAACTCTCTCGCCAGGGAGGTTGGGTGGCAGTCGAGACAGGAGCGAGGCTAGGACAGAGCTCCGACCGGCGGGACTCAACTCTCTCACCAGGGAGGT